>LKNJ01001127.1:172917-183003 GCA_002120245.1 Maccullochella peelii
AAAAAAAAAGCCAACCAACACAAGTGTTTAAATTACTCTGGCTGATTAGATGGAGGCAGATCTATGCTTGGAAGTACATGAAGTCAACTAAGTCAAAGTACCAATAACAATGGTAAAGTTGTTAGTAGTCCCGCCTTTACAGGTGCAACATGAGAGTGAGGGAGAAGTCAAACACCCACACCATGCTAAGAAGAGGTGTAATCAAGCACAATTGAAAACACCTGTGTGAGTGTATAATGGGTGCATAGGGCCTTCAACTAAATGCGCTTACATTCACCTTTAAAAAAAGTTCCTAAAGGAATGTTATTATATTGATACAGAGAAAGATTGATGTCAGGAATGTGGAGTATGAAGCGGCAGGAGAAAGACCCAAATGCAGACAGCAGAGGAGGTTCAAAGAGTTTTCAAGTTTTATTTAAACTCTACAGTAGGCAGGCAGGGTAAGTCCAGGTACGCGAAAACACAGGAACACTAGAAATAAGTCCAACACAGGAAAACTTACACGAAGAGCACAGAAACCATCTGAATGCATGACATAATACAAAGACAATGACCCAACAGGGAACAAAGGAAAAGGACAGGTATACATAGAGAAGGGCTAACGAGGGAATCAGGGGCAGGTGCGCAAAGGGGAGCAGGCAAGACGGTCAAGGACAGAGACAGGAGGGCAGGAACACACTGAAAAACAAGAGACAAGACTTCAAAATAAAACAGGAACTTGAACACAACTAACAGAACCATGACAATTGACAAATGTATTAACAGCTGAGTAGTAACAATAGTCCTAGGTTACTGTTAGAATATTAGAAACATTTGTCTTTAGTGTTTAACAATTGAAAACAGCTGTAAATGCCTCAGTCAGTTACATGAAAATGTTTGCAGGGCTTTGGTGTACGTGCAGAGACCTACGTACTATGTTTCAATGCTGACACCTAGTGGCCAAATTAATTGTTGAGAGTTGTGGAGAAACGAAACTGAAAGTTTTGTTTTTCCTCGATACAGTGAATCATCGTTTTTGCTGCCAGTTGTTTTAAACTACGCTGGAGCCAGGCTGCATCACAGTATTTTGATCAGTGTTATCTGTTAGGTGGGCCATAATGGCGTCTGATAACGATGATGTAAACGAGCGTCTCATTGATTACTATAGACCGAGGTTGCGAGAGCTTATTGTGGTGGAGCGGGTCCTGGATTATATAGATATCGAATTCGACCAAAAGGAACAGATCAGACTAAAGGCGAGGACCGAGGGTAATCGTGCGGGTGTGGATATCCTCATTACTGCAGTCATCAAGAAGCCACATAACCCCGGCTGGTTCCAGGCATTTGTCGACGCGTTGGTAAATTCAGGTTGTGAATATGCAGCGGACTACATAGAGGGCAATCCCCCAAAACCTGAAGTGGAGGCAGAGAATGATTACTGTGTCCGGCTTATTCGATTACTGTCTCCAAGTCTTGTGGACATGAAGACTGAAGAAGTGTGCCTACACTGCTTATCTGAAAAGCTGATTACCGAAGATGACAGTGAATTTGTAAGTACAATGTTGTGAAGGTGGCCTATCAAATCCACTGCTGTTTTTCATTTGGAGCTGATCAGCACCTCGGCTATGATCCAAGAGAATAATGAAAGTCTCAAAGGGTCACAATATGCATCCACAATACAGTTATAGTACAAATTGTCAACACATGTAGGCTGTTTTCAGTATGTGTACTTTTTCCAATTAAACTCCCAATAGATGTATTTGCGGTCATTGGCCACAAGATGGCAGACACATGCATTCATCTGTTTTGTACTACGCCTCACTCTTATTGCATAACCGGTCTACTCCATTTATAATGTTCATGTTGTAGATTAAAACCACAACAGCAAACAATGGACGCAGGGATGGAGCCCGTGAACTTCTGGGAAGAATCGTGAGATGTCGACCACAATGGTTTTCCACATTTCTCAAGATTCTGCGTGATACTGAACACCAGTACCTGTACGAGCTGACTGGAGGCTCACCTGACTGTGACAAGCAAGGTGACTAACTTTACTGGAAAACGCGCCCATCACAGGGAATGTCACTAGGCAGTCTTGTGAAATAGAAACAAATATCTGTGTTGGGTAGAGTGACTACAGCTGTAGAGTGCTTACAGTATCCTTATCCCAACTTAATTAGAGACTGTTAACATAGATGTTATTAATTATAGTAACTTCTAAACTGTTTATTTATTTATTTCTTATTAGGCTCAGATGAGAAACTGTTTTCTGTCAAAGATGAACCTACAGGAAATGAAGCTGCCACAGAGGAGATTCCAGCAGCAGCTGAAAGCTGTGACAGCGCACAGCATTTGGAGATCAACATAACCGAGGAGCCTCAGGATTCAGGTCCTGATTCAGTACTTATTGAACAAATTAAGTCAAACAACTGAATGTGGACATTCATACTGTTCAGTAGGCAGTTTATGGTTCAGTTCACCCAAACCACAAAGCACATATTTTCTCACTTACCCATACTGGTGTCTGGTCATTAGTAGATCTTTTATTAGTTTTTATTAGTAGATCATTTTCATTTCATGTGCAGAGACATGTTCATCTAAATAGTTTCTTAAGTAGATCAAAAACATGACTCACTGATTTGTCACCTCTGAAAAACCTCCAATGAGAGCTGTCTATAACCACCTCTGTTGATTGTCATGAGTAACTGGGACATTGCTTCTTGAAAAAGTTTTTTTCAAATGTAATTTATCATTGCTTTAAGGGCCACACACAAAATGAAAAATAAAAACGGCTTGAGATATCTGTCTCTCCAATACAAGAGAACTGGTGAAATTCACCTCTCTTGTATTGGAGAGACAGATATATCAAGCCTTAGCAAGTACATCTGAAACTGTCTGCTTGGCTGGATACTTCTAGGGATGAGTGATGAAATTTGCTGTTTGGTCATTTGGGTGAACTGACCCTGTAGCAGCTGGTGCTCCCAACACATATTCATTTCCTGCCTTTCTTGACTGTGATTTTTATACCTCAATTGATATCTTTTCAGACCTGTACCAAGGAGCAAGCACTGAATCCAGACAACTGCCAAACAGCTTGGAGCCCTCACAGCCAGGTGGGACGGATTCACCCTCGCTCACCCTTGATACCATTGATGTTGTTCAAGTATCATAGTAATCTAACAAAGCTTGTTCTCATTCTGCCCCTGTTGGCCACACACGAACACCAAACTCAAGTCATAGCAAGAAAAATGTACACTGGATCTGTAGATGCCTAGTAGTATCATAAAGGCAGAATTAGTGTGTTTGGAACGTGTTGCAAGTGGAACATATCTCCGTTCCTGCCTGCTACACAAAAGAATATGTTCCATGTGTGTACCATGATGAACCACATAGAGGTCAAAGAGGACAGAACATAGCCAGCGCTTCAAATGAAAACCACATGCTGACTCCATCTTGGCGGATTGTAAAATAATGTAAAGGAAAAGATTAATTCAAGTCGCCGTGGAGCAGGGCCTTCCATTACACCTCTAGGCTCATATCATGCTCACTTTGTTTGATCATTTCAATAGCTGCTGCATCAGCATAGTCTCTTATTGTGCTGTGCTTATATAAAGTGCCTTTCTGACATTGTGTTCACATAATAAATTATTGCTTTAGGGATAATCAACCCAGAGCAGAGAAGGGGCACAAAAGGAAATGCATGTGGACTAATGAGGCAGTAGAAATAATTGTATGAAATGAAGAAACAGAGGAAGCGTCATTTATTTTGTTAATATTACCATTTGTCTCGTTAATTTGAGTAATGCCATAAGCTTGACTGGTTGGCCAGAGTGCATTGTTTTAACAGAAGCGATTACATGTGAGATTGTCCCACCAGCCTGTGAAACGAGTTGCATGTGCAGAATAATTTGTGGGTCTTCTGAAATTAGCTACGTTTCTCTGCACTGAATCAAACCGAAAAATAAGCCTGTGGGTTTTCTGTTCTTATTGGAATTGTATTAAACATAGCTGATTGTTGACTTTCCGCCTCTAAGAGGTTTAACGTCTGGGAACTGCTGGTAAAAATTTAGGGGGCTACACAGGTCGCTGTTTACTTCTCATTGTTGTTAAAGCTCTATCTCTCCATCGGCACAGACATGTATTTACTTCCATGTACTTGCTTGAAACAGCACTTTAACCTCTGGCATACCAAGTCTGAGACAGAAAATTAAAAGCTGTCTGCACTAAGAGAAAAAAGAACTTTCTGGGGGTTGAAAGTCATAACTGTGGGGAAATGTAAAACTTAAAGTTGAGGGGAAAAGGATAGCGGGGGGGGGTAGTTATGTTTTATCTGCAGCCCAGACAGAGTAAATGAGTCACAGCCTGCCAGCGACTTAAAGTCTGACAACACAGTAGACATCAAGAACAGGGAAAACATTTCTGAAATGACCTGTGATGAACACTCCAAGCTGTTTGAGAAAATCTGAATGATTCATAAATACATGCAGATGTTAGCTTGTGCAAGGGAATACAGTGGCTGATGTTTTGATTTATTTTTTTATTTTTTACATTGGCTCATAGCCCCTATGTCCTGTGATTTCCAGTTTTAGATTTGTAATGACGTCGCTGAAGGCCAGATTACATGCATTTATTTGTACTTGAACAATGACATCTGTTGCACACATGGGCCTGCTTTTTGGCACAGTTTTTAAATCTTTGGAATTTACAGTTTGGATTAAGCAAATATGGTACAATGGTGCCTCTCAGTGACATGATTTATAGTTCACAGTGTCTTAACTACCTGTGGCTTATAGGTGCTCCACTCAGTGCTTATGTTTGAGCTGTAAAGTGTTCACGGCAGACTTTGCAGTGTTTTAAAATTAGCGGGTTAAAGTGCAAAAAACAGTCAGAATGTTCAGTGTTTATGTTTTACATATAGAGCATATTCCATAAATTCAGTACATGTGTATACTGTAAGTTCTGCCTTTTTAATAGCAGCATTAAGAAAACATTCCACTAAAGGAACAAACCCACAAACAGTGACCAGCACAGTCTCTTCTTGCCAGTACTGTGTGTCATTGTGGGTTGCTGACATGGAAAGAAGCTTTATTTGTCTGAACCTCTGCACTGCATTACAGATGGAAGTGACTCAGAAGCAGCAGCCAGAGGCCCAGAAAAAGATGATATTGTTCTACGAGATTATCAGATGGACGTCGCTAGACCTGCCTTGGAGGGGAAAAACATCATCATATGCCTCCCGACAGGAAGTGGTAAAACTAGAGTTGCAGTTTATATTACCAAAAAACATCTGGACTGCAGGAGGGCAGAGGGGCGATCAGGGAAAGTGGTCATCCTGGTGAACAAGGTACTACACCCTAAAGTCTGGCATACCTGACTTATGGCTTTGCGCTATTATTGTAACCTACTTATGTCCTTTTCAAATCCAAAGAAAACATTCTATCTTTCAGTCAATTTGCACATGTGGGTCAGCTAACCACAAAGTACATGCCATAAGGTTTAGATATTCCCCTGCACTTTGTTGCTATTTGGCTCAGCAGTCGATCTGCTCTGCACTGCAAAAAAATGACTACTCACTCCTTTTTTGGATTAAAGATTTTCCAGCTATAAAAGTATTTAGTTACGTATTAAAACAACTTGTAAAATAGTGATTATATGTGATTGAAACTCATCATGGTTCATTCCTTAACACTTTCTTTGCAGAAAAGTGAGGGTTTTCCCCTAATCTTTAACAATGAACAACAAAACATTTTAGATTATTGCACAACTAATTTGAAACCCTGCCTTAACCACAGTGAAAAGAAAAAAGTCCTGGACATGTTTATCTGTGCCAGAGTGTTGTCAACAAATCATAACACAGCAGTTATTGTGGTCATAAACAAACACACTCTCAAATCATCAGGGGCTTTGTAGTAATAGATGCAATGCAGACATTTCTTAATTTTTTTATTGACAGTTATTTCTATTTGTTGCATTTCTTGACTTTGCAGTGTCAGCATCATAAAATGTAATGTGCTCTGGTGTCCTGCAGGTTCCTCTCGTTGAGCAGCATTATTCCGCAGAGTTCTTGCCATTTTTGAAGCACACATATAAACTGGAGAGAGTCAGCGGAGACTGCCAGCTCAAAATCTCCTTCACAGAGATTGTGAAGAAAAATGATGTCATCATTTGCACAGCCCAGATCCTTGAGAATTACTTGGAGAGGTCTAACAAAGGAGAGGACGAAGGGGTGGACTTAAGCGGTATGATTTTACCATGTGATTTTACAAACAGAATCCATCACAACACAAGAACTTTTCCTGGGCTTGGTTTCAGCAAACTTGACCGCTCAAAAACAAACCGGTATTCAAAATAAAATAAGGTCTCAACATCTCTACATTTTTTTGAAAAAGGCTTCCTAAAACCTTTAGTTAAAATCGGTCCAGACCTGAACCACAGACACTGACAGGCATTGGAATAGAAAGCCACCCAGAGGACTCATAACATCTCCCCTGATAACACCTGACAGGATCTTGTCAAAGTCTTCCGGCTCTGCTGTTCACTCTTGTTGGCACTCACCACTCCAAGGTGGAATAGCCACCTCAGTGGAACATATGCTGTTTGTTGAAACGCCTGAGAGCGTGTCCTTTTTTTTTTTTTTTTTTCCTATCTCCTGCTTTCCAGGCCACACGTCTGTTCAAGCCATCAGTGTGTGGCTGATCAAATTCACATGAGAGCTTCTATCACCCACAGTACATCAAGCTGCCACTCCATACTCTTTTCCCCCAGGGACACGTTTGTACCACTGTGGTTAAACTTGCACACGTGAATGATTAGAGTTCAATTTACTTACACTTTTGTAAAATATGAAAAAAAATAAACTAGTTGAAGCTATTTTTGAAGTAGTTTTCCAGCATATGTTATTGTGTGGCTTAAACTGCTGCGTCAGGTTCCTAGAAAAGTGATGGTTTGAGTGGGAGGATCTCTCTTGCAGAAAGATGTTATAATCTGTGAGTGAAAATCACTTCTATTTATTTAAAAAACATACAGTAAATAAATGACACAAAAATAGCACTACTTGGCTGAGAAAATTGTAGTGTTTCTTCTCTGCAATTTGGTCTGTGGACGATAATGTTACAGTGAGAAATACAGAAATGTAAATGTTATTGTTTTAACAAAGCAAGCTGTAACCTTACTGAGCAATATTCTTACCAAAGAATCTCTGAAAGCCTCACTCACTGTTTATTCTGCTTGTTGCAATCCTGCCATCATGGCACAGCAATAATCTGCATCTTTTGTTCCTCAGTGTTGCTTCTTTAGTAGCATTTTATCCAGAGACTACTTTGTATCACATTTACTGCATGCATTCATATGTTTGTTGTCACCTCTTCTGCTCGTGTAGATCTGACGCTGATCGTAATAGATGAGTGTCACCACACGCAGAAAGGAGGAGTCTACAACCACATAATGATGCGTTACCTGAAGCAGAAGCACAAGAACAAAAGGCTGAAGAAGGAGCAGAAGGAGCCCGTGCCCCTCCCTCAGATCCTGGGCCTGACTGCCTCACCGGGGGTCGGGGGAGCCACGAAAATGGAGAAAGCTGAGGAACACATACTGCGCGTAAATACCATCCTCAGCTTTCTGTCTGCACCTATGTAGACAAAAATGTTAGCACATATTAGCCTATGTGTGCAAAATATTAGCTACACCTTACAATTTGACTATGGCCTTAAATATCACTGAAGAGATGAATTCACTTCTTTTAACACGGTTTAAGTTTATAAGCTTCACAAAAGTACAGTTCATTGCAGTGTAATTTTATTAGATTGGATTGCATTTTACATCTGTTGCTTTAATTGTTTCCACATCTACTATATTCACCATAAACAATATCATTTTATTTCTTTTAATATCACGTTGCATCTTTTGTTCATCCAAATCCTGCCCCAGTTTCTCTGCTTTAGTCATCGAGGATCCTGTTCATCCAGCCAAGCTGTTTCCAATGTTCCACACTGCCCCTGCACGCAGGGCAGCCATAAAGTTTCCTACTGCCACAAAAGTAAAATACTGGAAAAGTCTTTTGGCTTCAACTCTGTGTCTGACATGCAGACATTTAGTAGAAATGGTGTCTAACACTAAGATAGAGATGTCTGTAAAATCTGTGTGTCTCTTTCATAGATTTGTGCAAACTTGGATGCTTCCAAAATCATGACAAGGAGCCTTGGGGAATACAAAAAGGAACTAAGGAAAAACACTGTAACCATTGAAGACAGAAGAGAGGTACATATGTTTAACAGGAGATGGTTTGATGATTCATGATAATTTTATTTAATCATGTAGTCTTGTTGTTTTTAATACAGTTTCTCTCTAAGGAATGGCATTAAGAGTGTTATGTGTTTGTACAACCAACTATCCTTTTCAGGATCTCTTTGGTGATGTAATCAAGAAAATCATGAATGCCATTCATACCCATGCCGAGCTGAGCCCCACCTCTGACCTTGGCTCTCAGAATTATGAACAGTGGGTTGTTCAAAAAGAGCGAAAAGGTGAGCACAACTTTTTATGTTCATCTTCAAGGATACCGACCCTTTGTCCAGCTTCCCTTTTTGAAAACAAACTACCTGGCCTGTAGGGATCTAAAAACTTGTCTCAATCCATTTTAGCTGCAACAGAGGAAGATCAGAAAGTGCGGGTCTGCGCAGAGCACCTTCGGCAGTACAGCGAGGGCCTGAATCTCAGCAACACCATACGCATGTGTGATGCCTTCAGTTTCCTGGACAAATACCACGAGGAGGAGATAAAGAGAAAAACAACACCAGACGAGGAGCAGCCCATACAAATCACAGATACTGAGAGATTCCTCTTCAATCTGTTTAAAGGTATTGTACAGTAGTGTTGGGCAAAAGCCCCAGTGACTTGTTGTGTTACCAAGAAAATTGAAACAAAGTAGTTTACTAGTGGTAGACTTTATTGTTGTTATCAATACTGTTATATGTCCTGTAGCATTTTAACTATTTCCCAATAGTTAGGCTTTTGGGAAATACACTTACTTACTTTCTTGCCAAGAGGTAGCTATGATATCTGTTTGGTAAATATAAGGCTAGCTGCTGGTTAGCTTAGCTTAGCATAAAGACTGAAAACAGAGGGAAACAACTAGCCTGGCTAACCAGAACCTCTGAAGTTCACTAATTACACATTATATCTCGTTTGTTTTCTCTTGTTGATAAGTTGAGGTTTTACGGGGGGTTATGTGCCAGACTATTTCTTGTTCAGGCGCAACAAGCGAGATACAGTGTGTTAATTAGAAGTGCTAGAAGGTGGATTTTGGCTAGCTCTTCCCCCTTTTTCCAGTCTCATTGCTACACTAAGCTAACCAGCTGTTTGCTGTAGCCGTATATTTACCAGACAGACATGAGAGCGGTATTGATCTTCTCTTCTAACTCTTGGCAAGATAGCGAATAAGCATATTTCTCAAAATTCAATTCAATTCAATTTTATTTATATAGCGCCATATCATAACAAAGTTATCTCAGGGCACTTTTTCATAAAGAGCAGGTCTAGACCGAATCCTTATGTTTACAGAGACTCAACAATTCCCACCAAGAGCAAGCAACAGCGGCAAGGAAAAACTTCCTTTTAAAGGGCAGAAACCTCGAGCAGAACCAGGCTCTGGGTGGGCGGTCATCTACCTCGACCAGTTGGGTTGAGAGAGAGAGAGAGAGAGAGAGAGCATGAGGAAAGCGAACATGCAGTAGCACAGCACAGTTCAGTTCTACATACAGATGTAAAGTAACAGTATTGTGAATGGTATTAATGTTAATACAAATAATACTAATAGCAGTATGGTAGTAGTAATACTAATAATAAGTCCAAAAACAACAATAGCAGCAGCGGCTGCCGAGCAGCAACACGGGGGCAGCAGGTGGACTGCACCACAGATCCAGGCTCCGCAACCACAGATCCAGACTCCGCAGCTCCGCAACCACAGATCACGACTCCGCTGCTCCGCAACCACAGATCACGACTCCGCAGTTCCGCAACCACTGATCCAGACTCCACAGCTCCGCAACCACCAATCCAGACTCCGCAGCTCTGCAACCACAGATCCAGACTCCGCAGCTCCGGAGGCAG
>LKNJ01001128.1:0-111846 GCA_002120245.1 Maccullochella peelii
TAAGGATTTTGCCTTTTGGAATATTACCTGTGTGCTGTGTGTATCTCTGCGCTCTGTGTCTCTGATCTGCCCAGAAACGTCACCTATAGAGAGAAAGGGGACCAGTATCTCATATTCCGCTCCATTAAGTTGTTTGTGTAAGGGTTATTTTGTTTGAGGCATGTAGCCTCCAAGCAAAAGTACATCAACTGCTCTCAAAAACAACGCTGTCAAGTGCCATAGCTGCAGAAAAGAGAGAACAAACAGTACAATGAAATTCTGATATTCTTCCAAATGTCTGTTCTTCTCATCGACATATCAACATGTGGGTGTTTTTCCATACACCTGCTGCTAACTGCCTCAAAAACATCTAGAAAGATTGTTGACGCACTCTACACTCCGTCCACGTGTGTGCTGCCAGCACGCCCATTCTTGTTTACTATACGCTGCACTCGTCCTGCATGTTCCAGGAACAGGAAATGCACCAGAGAGATAGATGGATATGTGTCCACTCTTCCATGTGGTCGGGAGAGCAGGCCTCCACCCTGACAGAGTGCAGCTGGGATTCCCGGCCTCGCTGCATAGCATCTTGGGGGGATTGTGACGCAACGATCGGGAGAAAGAGAGGGATTGTTCCCCAGGATGCGTGTGTGTCTGGCCCACGCCATGTGTCTGTCAAGTCCAATCTCAATGATAGATTCTTTTTCCTGAAGTTTTCTTATTGAAGAAATCTGAAGTCCATTGATAAAAATGCATGCACATCTGTAAGCGCACACAACTATCTTTTTGTGTGCATGTGAGTGTGTGTGTGCGTGTTGCTATTCCCTAGGGTGCACCTGCTGAGGGTTCTTTGTGTATGTATAGGCTCTATTGTTACCATGTGTGTCCTCAGCCTCCACAGTTCAGTCTATTTTCGGGGAAATTACCTCACGAAAAGAAGCACTGCTGATCTGATATCTGGTTCCTTTTTTCTGCTGCTGCCCTGAAGAATTAAGTGTCACGTTTAAAGATCTGGAGGGCTTGTTAAGGCCTGAGTCACTACATATTGAATGTACACCCATACATGACTCTTACAACACACCGCCTACAGATGTTGCAAAACACATTTGTAAAAGCCATCCAAGGTGATTCACTCTCCTTGTCTTCACTGATGAACTGGAAATGAATCACACACACTCCCTCGTCTCGTGACTGCCTCTTCTGATTCAGGGGTCTGTTAGGGCATAGTTGAGCCCCCCCTACACACACACACAACTTCTCCTACAGATGGCTACAATCAACCTCTTGTGCATTTACCGTCAATGAAGCATCACAGCTATACTCTTCTGACTCATTTGCTTGCTAGTAGCTGTGCAAAATAGCATTCTTAGCACTACTGAATCAAACTTTACTGGAAGGTAAACAACATGTACAGTAAAACCTACAATAACGATTGAGAAGGTGGGGACAATAAAACACTGTGAACATAGCTTCAAGCTCCTCTCTTCAGGAGGAATGAGGTTGCGTAAGAGGTGTTAAAGCCATAATTATAGTGTTGCATGAAAGGCAAACCTGTTACCCCAAACTGACAGAAATTATCTGAGAGCTTTTCATTTGTCTCTCTTCTTCCTCTTTCAAAATGCTGCATTGCTGTACTGTGTACTAGTGGTTACCCATCTTATACTTCATATTACATTCAGTGAATCCCTCCAAAATCAGAAAGTTTGTCTTTACCTTTAAAGTGATAAGTTGCGTCCTGTGTGTGTCCTCCTTGACAGCTTGAATGTTCAAACAGTATTGCCAACACATTAGAATCAAAGTTTGAGCAGGTGTTGTAGCCTTTCATCCAACAGAAAAAACAGCCAACTGCGGTGAGAAGTCAACTCCATACTGCTGACACACAGCTGTGTCTTTCAGGACCACCATGTCAGTCTCCTAAATACCTATTTAGCATTCATATCCAGAAAAATGCAAACAAAACAAACAAAAAAAACCCACAAAAAAACATCATACACAGTTTGAGCAATAATAGCGGAAATTACTGATATTTTATATGCGTGTCTTGAATTTTGCATCAAATATGAAAGTAGCCATCTTTTCAGCAGACTGAATAATACATACATACATGAGAGGGTCAATTACATAATTCATGGATACTAAATGACAAAAAGCCTTTGACATGGTAAATCCAGTTAAAAAATGCCCTCATCCCTTTTCGATTTCCTGACCTGAATCTATTCAGGTTGGAAAGTAGGAGATGTTACAAAATAGAGGCAAATGTAAACAGATTCAAGACTGACTGACACGTGGATCATGGAGACAGAAAACATCTGTAATATTTTGTGCATTCAGAGTATTTGGCCTCCCTGAAAACACCTGCCAAAACCTCACCTCCAGAGGCTAGTTTGTAAGTTTCTAGAAGCTGGAAGATCTTCCACAGGCTATCCCATAATTTCCTGGCTGCCTGGGGTAAAGATATGCAACCCATGACCACTAGATGGTAGACAGGAGGTCAGCAGTGCTCACCACTGCTTGTCTACCACAGAGGGACAAGCAGATTTGACCCTGCAGGAGACAGCCACAGATAGTGGCTGGTGTTGCTGCTGTTAGTAAAAGTGACAGTTGAAAGAAAATAAAAGAAGAAGCAGTAGAGCAAACATAGACGTGTGCAAACCTTTTCACTTTAAGACTGGAGGTTTGAGTCTGATAAGGAGAGGAAAGGCATGAAGAGACAGCAAACCTGTGGGAGTTGCAGGGAAAGACGTGAGTGTGTATGTGTGCGAGAGAGAGAGAGGGAGGGAGAGAGAGAGCACAGATTTGAGCAGGGGACAGGGCAGAGAGTGAAGGGGGGGTCAGGACGGGGGAGTGGTTAGCCCTTGCTGACTGCCTGTATATAGAGAAGAGAGAGTGTGACAGAGCAGGTCCTGCGAGAGAGTGAGGAACAGAGGAAAGAGGGACTGACCTTTTACCCAGACCTTCTCTACCTGTGAAAGACTTCTTGAGCAACACATCAGCAAAGCTCTATGGTTTTTCTATCGGATTTCACGAGCAGGATTTCTCTCTCCTACTCAAGGTAACAACAGTTTTTGCTTCCTTCACTTTTCAACAGCAGCCCTCTTTTGTGCCAGACTCCAGGCAGGTGCAGGCTGAACGTCACAGTGTGGTTTATGCTGATGTCATGTTGCTCAAAATATCTCTTTGATTTATGGAAACTTTGAAGCTCTTTTGATTCATATGTTTGCTTATCATCATCATTTTTTTTTTTTTAACAAAAATTAGAACTAATTCCTCTACTTTATTTAGCTGAAGGCACAGAGCCAAGTCTAGTCTAGTCTAGTCAAGTATTTATTGTTACGACATATTTACCTTCTGGGTGCGGGATCGTAGGACGTTATATTCAAGATGTTATTAATAGGTTCAAGAATATAATGGGAGACTGATGAGGTTTTTTTTCCAAGAGGTTATTGAGTTCATTGAGTTTGTGGCACAATGAGACTGATAACACACCAAGACCAGTTATCCCATCACTCACCTGTTGTGGCCCCGACCTCATTAGACACCTGTACAGTATTATAAATGTTCTCTGTTCTCCACTGCCTTGACCTGGTGGGTGTTTTAAAAACAGAGCTGGACAGATAATACACTCTATGTCATACACAGTCCTGTGTGACATAGAGGGAAATGGAGCAGAAAGGGCTTTTATACACTGAGCCAAGACGCCTGAATTATCTGGAGGGTGGTGCAGTGATATCTCAAAGTTCAGCTGTGTGAAGGAAAGTGAAAGAGTGGGGTCATAGGACATGTGTAAGCAGGGAACATTAAAGGTTTGTTTCACCCAAATTACAAAATAATTTACCTCACGTCTAGTAGCCATACAGATAGTTTTGTACTTTTAGTTGTCCAGGTTTTGAGATATCTGTCTCTGATATTTCTGCCTTCACATGAATACAATGGTGAGGTGAACAAGTTGAAAAATTACATTTAAAATGTTCATCATGCAGTTAAAAGCTTTTATAGAGACCGTTTCTTCAGTAGAAAGTCTGCATTATCAAGACCAACATGGATACTGTTTTTGCTGTTGAATTAAATCTTAGAGACAAATATATCAAAACCTGGGTAAAGACTAATTGCATGACTACATACCACTAAAGGTAAGAGAGGAGAATATGTTTGAAATATGTATTAATTGTACCTTTTTAATAAAGGAAAAAAACAGTTTTTGATACAATCAGAGATTCCTCACAGTCTTGCTGAGTTTACTGAGATCATGCAGGTTTAGGTTGTGAAGATGGTCCTGAAGATGTGATGAAGATCCAGCTGAGACAGTGGCATTGCAGTTCTTCCATTTCTACTGTGTGTATGTACATTAGGTATGTGTGTGTATGTGTGTTGCCTGTGCTAAGGGTTCATCTGTCCTGTGGCTGCAGTGTGGGATCAGTAACTTGATGGGCCATATGGCGGCTTATGTGACACCCTTGTTTCATAAGACTAAAAGGGGCTGAGACATCATTGTATAATGTATTGAAAGCTCTCCTAACCTCACATACTGGTCCTTATTTGTAATTTTGTTGATATGTTTAAAATATTGAGTTGTATAGGATAGTTCTGCTTAGAATAGTTGAGAACTGAACCAAACACAATGAAATAGTTTCCTATATTGAAACTACATGGAATTTATTTTAGGTTTAAGTTACTCTGCAAGAAGTAAGTTGCTCTGCATAGAGAAGTTATTGATTAAGGTACTGTTAGCAGCCGGCATTACGATCAGCACTTGTGTTTTTTTTTTTACTCTGACAGTTTGACCTGAAGGCCTCAGCAACCCATGGAGCAGACTGGTGGGTGTTTTATTGCACTGCTGCTCAGAGTCTGAGCAAAACACTTGTGTAAAGGAGGAGGCCTGCCCATCCCATGCTGCCATATGCTCGTGTGTGTGTGTGTGTGTGTGTGTGTGTGTGTGTGTGTGTGTGAGAGAGTGTGGGGTGTGTGTACGTTTCAACTAAAGGCACAGTCATGCAGAAAAAAACACAGCAAAGATCTTTTCCGGAGCCCCGCTTTATGTGCAGAATGCCCATTGTGCGCGGAGATCTGATTGGTTAATTAATGATGGTATTTATGTAACACCCCCTTGTCTTTGTCCGGCCCCACATAGACCCACCCATTCAGTAACCTGAGACCAATACACACACACACACACATCCACACAAACAACCATACATATGGATGATTGTTTGACCTTTGGTAAGGCTAAGAATAAGAGTTTGCTTGTTAACACACGCGCAGGTCATTGGTGTTACATGTGCATATAACCATACTAAATTTATCATGCGATGATCAAAAATGGTGGAAGGTTCCTTTAATAGCAGTCTGTAAAATGACTCATATGTTGTCATTTTACCAGCTCCATTAACACGTTTATTTCTCATTTCTCAAATCCCTCAAAGTGCTGATTTTCCTTGATTGTACCCACATAATTTGTTCTAAAATGCTTTTTATGAGATTGTGAGTCACCAGCTGGAGCACAAGTGTGATCGTATTGGTTTGACTGTGTTAAAGAGACATTTACTGTATGTGTATTGTTTCCCTCCACCTGCCCTGTTACCATGCCCCAGCATGGCATTTAGATAAACCGTATTGTCTCTGAGGTCCATTAATACTGGATGTAGGCTGTGTCTGTTCACCCAGACAATTTCCTCAAGTGTGACAGATTAGCTTTGACAGCAGGACATTACTTTATTTCCGTGGCTGAGATAGCATGCTAATCTCGGACGATAATGTCCCCTCCATCATCCCTCATATTAGTAACTGCACTGGCAGGTCCCTCGTGGATAAAGTAAAATGTTTAATTACAGGATGATTATAGTGCAGCTGTATTTACATGGCGCTGCAATGCAAACAGTGCTGCATTAATGAAAATAATAACGGTGCAAGAGGGACTAAATACCAGCACTTATGAAGGAAAAATATGGTAAAATGATGGAATCAAATACATATTCAGTCTAAGGAATCAGTGGGGTCACATGAAGAGCTGAGAGTAAAAAAAAAAGTATCTAAAGAACTTCCACCCTGAGACCTGACGTGACCCCATCATGCATCATTCAACACATTTAAAGACATTTGTCTTTCTATCATTGCACACTTGTTTTCATATTCAGCTGCTGTTTGTCTTGGGTGCTCGAAAGGAAAGTTGGAAAAAATAAACAGATGATCTCTGAGGATCATGTGGTTCTATTTGGACCATTTGCTACCAGCTCTGTTTAAATGTATCTTTTGTGTGTGTGTGTATTGAGTGTAAATGCGTCAGTGTGTATGTGAATTACACAGCGGGAGGTGGATAGCGTGTTGCCAATTATGCTGCTCACCTCTTCACCTCTCTTCCTGTGACGTGTGAAGCATTTGGAGTTTGTCTCTCTTCTTGGGAAAAGCAGTTCAACTTCCACAAACACTTTTCCACTTCATCATGTGTGTCCATTGCAAGAATAAGTATTATAGGAGGTCCTGGAATATATAGTATTACCTTTATCTTATATCCTATTTCCTGTCTCCTACCTTTACACAGATTTATCATGAAGCTCTTCCTGTTGACTGTGGTGACGCTGCTCCTGGTGGTCGGAGAGAGCACTGCAGACAGAATCCTGTCAAAAAGGACCAAGAGGGAGCTTGCCAATCCGCTCCATGTTGGCAGCATCAGGGACCCATTTGGCTCCTACTGCCAGAGGAGGGGAGGCTGCTGCCCCGGCAGAGACGACCTGTGCACGGTTCCTTACCTGGACACCATCTGCTACTGCGACCTGTTCTGCAACCGCACCGTCTCCGATTGCTGCCCTGACTTCTGGGGTCATTGTCTAGGCGTGGAGCCACCCTTCATTGGTAAGTAAGGGTGATGACACCTGAACATGAATTACATTTATATACCTGCTTTCTTTTAAACTCACAAGAAAGAAACATGCTTAAGATAAAGCACTGTATGAAAATGATTGGAGTGGGTAGGGGAACTGAATCTCCTATTTGTTTTTATTAAAAAATCAAGACCCTCCCCCTAATCTCTCAGAATAATATATTTTTGGCAACATAAGAAAGTGGTGAAAATACAGCTACTCTCAGGCCCAGGCAGGTCCCACCAGCTACTTGTTTGATTCTGATGAGGAAAAATAAAGGTGCACATGAATGTCATGTTTTTTTTTTTATGTCTGTTTGATCTCTTTTTTATTAATACAGCTCAGAAAGGAAGGCTGAAATAAAATATAATGAATAAAATAAAATATATATGAGGTGAGAAAAAATAAGATCCTCCCAAAAAAGTCAGACTACCCTCCCTTCAGCAAAGTTAAGAATGACAATACCTTCCTGCTTTTCTGACCCTCTTCCCTCCCCTGATCATTTTTGTACAGTCCCTAAGTCTAACTGTTCAGCTGACTACATTTGGCCTCCCCACACAGTTATTGTACCATTCTCTCAAGGCAGAGGTGTAAAATGTGCCAGCGACAGCAGAGGCTTACCTGAGAACAGAGCAGGGAACAGTAGGCTTCTTATTAACCCAGTCAGAGGGAGGGAGGGAGGAGGGGCTGGATGGAGGGATGAATGGAGGTCAGGAGAAAGAATGTGGGCTATGTGAAGGGAGGGAGAGACAGAGGCGGAGGGGTCGGTGCAAGTATGTGTTCCCTGGACGACAAGGTAGGGGGATCACGTGGTGAGACACGAGCACTAATGCATGTTTAAGAGCATCCACACACACACACACACACACACACACACACACACACACACACACACACACACACACACACACACACTGCAGTCACAGATTGATGGAGTCCATAACTCAATATTCAATGCTTTATTCAACTGGACTCTTCTCATTACGTCGTCAAAGTCAGTATATAATTTTCTAATATTCACTCAGATAAAAATCTTCATCATGCTATATAAAAAGTGTCACATCAACCTATCACATGAAACCACATACGTTCAACATAATCCCCCTATATAAAATCTGTTCCTGTCAATGTGTAACCTGTCACACCCTGCAGTAACTGAGTTGTGATCAACTGGGTGAGACAGCTGAGAAGGGGAAGATGGGTATCAGAGGGCCTCGGTCGTAAATCACACAATCAGCTCTGGGCCTCACACCAGAGGACAGGAAACCCACTCACACTGTAAATTCTCAGCCAGCTCATGCCCTAAATTCCATATGAAATTCACACCGACAGCACCTTTCACTGTAAATCAGCTTGTAGATAAACCTCATTGTGAATCTGTCTCCGAATCAATATAGTTTTCACAATCTGTAAGTAAGCAGGCCTCAAACTTCAAGTGTAATGGGTCAAATTCATTCAAAAGGAATGCTAATGCTGTGTCAACGCTAAATCATTTTTGTGCTTTGTGACAATGCTGAGGTCACTTCTCACCATTGCAGCTCCCAGATTTTTTTGGTGTTTAATTATGGATGTAATGGGCGGGCTACTTTTGTGGCCCTTTCCCTCAGTCTCACCAGAGGTGGTGAAGTGGAGCGTAAGCTGGTTAAAGCATGACGAGGGCCCAGGAAGCCTGGGAAGGCAGGAAAGAAGCTAACGCCACATTCCTACGCTGGATTACTGGAGCTCAGAGCTCCTTAGACCGCACATATTCTGTGTGTACACTCACACACAGACTCACACACAACCCCCCCCAACACACACACACACACACACACACACACACACCCACACACGCACACACCAAGGGGTTACTGTTAACACTTTTAATTGTGGTTGTGAAGTGAAGGAATTTGGCCAGTGTGATTGAATTATATTAAGTGTGAGTGCTGTATTTGTAAGTCTGCATTTGTCTCTGTATTTGAGGCTGTGCATGGATTTCTCTGAGATTAGTGGTAGGATCTTTGTTGTTGAGCAACTTCAACCCAGATATATTAAGTTGCCCCTCTTTGTCTCCTCTCAGGCACCTGCGAAAGAAATGGAAACAAGTTCTTTACAGGGCAAACATACAAAGAAAACTGCAATTTATGGTATGTAAATCCCTCTTTATTTCTCTTTTAACCTTTTAAATACTGGGCTTTCCCTTAAATGTCCCCTTAAGGAGCTTAAAGTTTGTATAACATGTTTTTCTCCCTCACTTCATCTATAGTCTCTGTATCTACTTGTCCTAACACTTCACATGAACCATTATATGAGTATTCTGCGAGAAATATTCAATCTGCACCATTACAACAAATTAAACTATTCTAGATGTCTTGTACGTCACATTTCTCTAAATTTCACGGAGACGTACAGTACTTGGCTTTCTTTAAACCTCTGGGATCTGTACTGGAATTTAAAATTTAGTTGCGT
The DNA here is from genome assembly GCA_002120245.1 of Maccullochella peelii. Lineage (NCBI taxonomy): Eukaryota > Metazoa > Chordata > Actinopteri > Centrarchiformes > Percichthyidae > Maccullochella > Maccullochella peelii. Next base: position 9,282 of record LKNJ01001128.1, read on the forward strand.
GGGTTTACAAAATATGTGTGTGCACATGTGTTTCTAATAATAAAGCCACTGGTGGCCACTTTGTGGAGTAATATTCAGTTTTGATTGTAAATCTTACAATCTTACATTGATCACATGATCTTTATACGCACGCACACACGCACACACACACACACACACAACCTCCACCTACTATATGTCATAGCTCTTTGCCCATAATAGGCCTCTTACTCGTAAGTTATTTTGACATGTCACAGTAGGAAAAGCACAGGTGTAAATAATAAAATAATGCTGACTGAATTCCATTTGACTGCTTCAGTTTCAGGTTCCTGGTATTGTGGTTGCTGGCTCACTGACAGCCATTGTTAATTCTATTAGTAACACCTGTGCTTTTCTATGACAAAATGACTGCAGTGAAAAAGGCCTACAGTTCAGTGTGAGAGTAATGAGACAGAAAAGGAAGAAACACACACCTAAAGTTAGGAAAACAAGGGGCTTTAGGCCTTGTCTTGTTTTATGTTGATGTCCATAACCGCTATACTGAAACCTTGAGAATATTAAACAGTGGAATAAGTTTGATGAGCCCTTAACTTTTCGTCTAGCGCCATCATCAGGTCAAAATTTCTTTGGTTTATAACGACGTCTCCATCAGCCTCAGCTGTACTTTGTGTTTAATGCTAATAGTACATATTAGCATGCTAACACACCAAAATAACATGGTGAACATTGTAAACATTATACCTGCTAAACATCTGCAGCTAGCTCATCCATATGTTCCATGGATCCTATGTTTCCATTTTAAGAGATTGGTATCTTTGCAGTTCAAACTGCAAAAGAACAAAGGGAGATGGACGTTTCAAATGCAGTTTGAACAGTAAACATTTGTTCAGCCACTGTGGAGATATCAAAGTCTAAAGTCAAGAAAACTGTCTTGCCTGCAAATTTGAGGGCGTAGGTTTCAAGGAGTTTAACATCAGTAGGCTATAAGCTGTAGGTGGGTGATTTCAACATATTGACTCAGGGATGTATACATTGAACATTTGACCTCAGGGGAAAAAAACATTGCTGAGAACATAAAACCCTTTAAATGGTCTCCTAATGTGTCAGATTAAGAGGATATTGAGCTGGGGAACATAGAACCCTGTGAACATAGATACGTTCCCGACTGTAGACTCTTAGTCTTGTCTCTAGTCCATGTATTGAACAGGTAATGCTGATAAAGTCAGTTATTATTTATTCCCAAATATTCTCTGTTATGAAGTGAAGAACAGCTTAGCAGTCTGTAACAGGAGGAACAGTAGCTGCATAACTGAGAATAAATCAAAACAGGCCCAATGCTAATTTTTCCCATTTTATAGCAGTGTTGTGTGTGCCAACCTCTCCAACAGTGGCTTTCATATCCTACTGAGTAACATGGCAAATTTCATTTAAAATAGATTTCCTGTTGAGCTTCTGAGCTTCCCAGAGTGTTCTTACTTTTATGTAAATAAAGATCCACTCTACTCTAATGCACAATATTTAGACTGGATATTGTAATACAAAGCTCATGTATTCTTGTTTTGAGTAGATCTCCTTGACAAAGGTGTATCCAGTTAAGGGGTACTGATGGACAGATTCACAAACAGCTCTTCACTTTATGACCCTGACATGACGTTAAGAGCTTCTAAAAACAGTATTTTTGATTAGCTCTCAGAGACAGCAAAGTGTCTTTTATCTCCATGGCCTTCCACACCCCGAGTCCATGTGGCTGTCAAGGCAGTCAAGGACAGTGAGTGAGAAACTAGAGGACGGAGACGGAGGAGGTCAAATGAATGAAGGCAGCAAGAAGGGAGATTGAATCCTTCACTGTGGTTTCTCACACCTGTGTTGCTGGATGTTCCTCAATGACCCTGTATGCAGGTGTACGTGTGTGAACATGCACACTTGCACACAAATGTTGATTTAACATCCATTTGTGCATGCGTGTTATATTTATTTTTGTGCAACAAGAACACACTGTGACTGTTTGTTACGACATGTCTAACCCAAACCAAGCTGACCTTGCTGATCTCCACATCCTCTGCTTTGAGTCTCGCAGCTGTTTGACTCCAGTAGCTGTGCTGTGTCAATATCATAGGCTTGAAGTATGACTTTTATCAAGGCAGTTCAGTTAGGTTTGAAAGGGTCTGATTGGTGCGTAGATAGGCAAGGGTGGAAGTTGATAAATGGTGGGGCTGGTGTTTCTTCTTGAGGAAAGACTTGTGGAGGGTCAGCAAAGACAAGCTGCAGGGTAAAAATAGCCTCCAGTGTTTCAGGACACTAGAAAACAGCGTTTATGTGCCAACTCCCCCTTTCACCCACAAAACAAAAGAGTCTTATGCACAAATGCTCTCACACGTGCTTGCTAAGGCAATACACATGTACCCTTGAAAAACTGCACCACAACTTTGGCGCAGAGGGACACATGCACACTCCCTTTTCCTACTCCCACTCCCTCCACTTATTAATTTCCCAAATGTGCGACTCTCAGAGTCAGGATACAGCATCCGCTTTGAGTCGACAGGCTGCTCTCCCACATTTCCCTCCAAAGTCTGTCATTAGCAGTGTTCGAGCCCCTGTACACTCTTAACTAACCTCCTACATGTCTTGACTAACCGCTGACTTGGGCAAAATAGGAAGCATTGACACAGTCAATAAAAGTAAAATCAGCTCTTTGATCAGTATCACAATCAGTATACACTTAACCTTTTCCTACAGTACGGTTATAGCTTGAAATAACTCCTGGGCAGATTGTGTCAGATAGACACCATAGAAACACAGCACACCCTGACTGAGCATGAAGCAATGCTTATGTTTATTGTTGTGTGCCCGCGTGTGTGTGAAGATGCACCATGATATGTGTGGCAGTCTATTGTTGTGTTAATGGGATCTCCAGCTGAGGCCTTTCCCCCCCTGAGCTGTTGGCATCCTGATAACTCTTTATCTGCTGCAAATGATCTGAAACGTGGCGCCTCCTGCTCACGTCTGCAATCTCACACAGCCTGAAGGAGCAACTATCTCTGTCTGCTTGTACTTCAGATTGGACAACAGCCAATGCCAGCTTGGATGTCCTAAGTTGTTGTATAGTTTCTCAGATGGTGTAGATACATCATGTCCCTGCTGATCTGGTGGGATCAGTGGCAAGATATGGTGAGACAATACACCTCATGTCACCCAGGTGTGTGTATTTGAATGTATGCATGCACGTGTGTGTATGTGTATGGCCTCAGAGGAGAAGAGGGTGTCTTTCTTTAATAAGGAGTGTGCCAAAGAATGTAAAATATGGCCTCCTACTGTCCTCGCAGCCCTCATACTTCATCCTCAGTCACACTCTGTCCCCCTGTCTCCATGAGTCTGTCATTGCGCCTGTCCCTGTCTGTGTGTGTGTATTTCAAATACCATTACTGTGTGAATTTATTGCTGTTTTTGACCCAGTGGCGCTGAGCTACATGTATGTGTTCCTGCAGAAAGGAGGGAGAGGTGAAAGGTCATTGTCTCTTTCCTTCAATCAAAGCCATCAGACGGTCCTGTGTGGGAGGCTGAGCAGACAGTCACTGGTCTCAAGTGTGTGCCAGTGTGTGTGTGTATATATGTGTGTGTATATGTGTGTGACTACAGGGGAATTTAGCCTCTTCATCATTGTGTGTTTGTGTTTAATGGGCAGGTTCTCCTTTCTGTAAACATGATGTCTAATGTACAGTAGACTTTATGGCTGGAAGTCTATACACGCCCGTGTGGGAAACACCCCTCATTCTTTCTCGCTTGCTAACGCACTCATTTATTATGATATTCCCAAAACAGCCGCTGACCCTGTAGCTGTTAGTAATTTATAGTGACTTAGTAACTTTATTTAACAAGGTAGTCTTAGTAAGAGGGACCTCAGAACAAAAACATTTACAGTCAGACAACCAAGAAACCAAAAAACATAAATAAAGCTTTAAAATCTCTAAAGGGGAATGAAATAATCTAGCTTGTTTACAATTCATTTAAAAGGTACATGATACCCGAATCTAGCCCAGCCAAGTCAGTTTTGGTGTTTTGTTTTGTCCAGACAGCTGCTTTTAGGAAATATATGGGATGAAATGTCCTGTAGATGTTTATAGTTTCAAACAGTTAATCAGGTTTAGGGGACTCTGGTGAAACTGAAGCTGCAGCTCATTTACTTTGAAGTATTAGAGGATGAACTCAGTCATGTGCATCATATCAATGACATTTCCATTTTATACTTCTACTTCACTCCATTTCAGAGGGAAATATCATATTTTTTACTACACTATTTTTTTACTGGTTGAAAGTTTCATCCAAAACATATTAGCTTATAAATTATGATGCATTATAGATTTTTTACCGTACCCAATAGTATACATCCATCCACCCATCCATTATCAATACCGCTTATCCTCGGAGGGTCGCGGGGCAATAGTGTACATAATATATATATATATGCTGTATATATATGTGTGTGTGTGTGTGTGTGTGTTGAAAGGGGCCAGTCTGCATAATGAGTACTTGTACTTTTACTTTTGTTGTTGTCTTGGTACTTTTACTTAAGTAAAGGATGTTGATACTTCTGGCTACACACACACACACACACGGACACACATATGCTCCTTCTCAGTGAGCCATCAGAAAGCACAAAGTGCAAGTTATTTTTGAGCATCCCCAAAGTAAACATTGTCATCATCATTAATATCCTGTTCTCTTATCTCTCCTGTCATCTTCTTGACTTCTTCAGTCTCTCTGCTTCCTTGTGACTAAAAATGGATCAGATGCAGGCTGAATGTTTCCTTTAACCTCTCCCTCTATTTCTCACCTCCTCATTCGTTCCAGCCTTTTCCAATTACTGACGTTCTTCTCTCAATTAATTTCTTATTTGAGAATTCCACTGAGCCTCTGCATATTTGTCTGTGTCTCAGATGCACTTTCTATTTTAGCTGGTGACTTCATTGGCTTTAGCACAAATATGGATTTAAATATTTCTATTTTATCTGCAATTACAACTGCTAATGTCATAATGGTCTCATCTCCTTGCCCCTACTTTCTGTCTCTCCTCTGTAGTACATGTGGGACCACAGGACGCTGGGAGTGTGAGCAGAATGCCTGTCTAATGGAGCCTGACATTATCCATGCCATTAACAGAGGAAACTATGGGTAAAAAACAAACATAGCCACACATAAACACTTATACTTTATGGTAGTTGAGGGTCTACAATTGATCTTTTGTGCAGATGCTTACAAACATCTCATTGTCTTTTGTTTTCTCCTCCTGTGTTGTACTTTCAGGTGGAAGGCAGCTAACTACAGTCAGCTTTATGGCATGACTCTGGACGAGGGCATCCAGTACCGCCTGGGCACACAAAGACCCTCCAGGACTATTATGAACATGAATGAGATCCAGGTACAGGACAGTCTGCATCCTTGAAAATTATTTTCAGGGTTAATAGGACCCAACTGACCAAAAATACCAGTCGAAAGAGAAATATGTGGGTGGTCAAGTTCCCAAAGGCACAGGTACAGACTTCAGTGTTGATAGTCTTTGCTCAAGCACCCTTCGTCGCCCAAGTCATGAAATCCTTGCGATCCTCAGTGCTACTGTTTTGAATCTGACCTTTGACCCCTGACCTGGCTTTTAAAAGGTGGCCAGAGAGAACATATTTCCATACAGGGACAGGAGGAATATCGTGTTACTGGTTGCTAGTGGGTGTACCCTCTTAAACTCTGGGTTTCCCCTTAAAATTCCACTTATAATTATAATATAAAATATTTGCTGAGAACTTTACATACAATCACATAGTGTGACATGATGTTTGTTATAGCTGCACGGTTACACACGTGTCGTTTGAGATTTGAGATTGTTGAGCAGTGAGTTTTAGCAACAGGTGAGAATGCAGAGAAAAAGCGAATTGTTACAGTTGTGTTGAGGTTTTTCACCTCTTTAAAAGCTCCTGCATACTTCCTGTGAGTTTATGATTTGCCATATGCGGGTTTAAAACCTATTACAACAAGCGAGCGCTGATCAAAACTTTTTCCACTTAATTATGGTGGCTTGTTGGTATGTAATGCCGTCTCCGTCTGGAACCTCAGCCCACTCTGATCCGCTCAGTCTTTGTTTACATTTTACCCAGACAGATTACATAAGAAGGAAACAAAACATCAGACAGAGAAGATGGAGGGGATGGTGTCTGCCTGGAGAATAAAGAGCAACCTCCTCTCCAGTCTACACCTCCCCACCTCCATCCATCCCTTCATCCATCCATCCTCCCCCCGCTTACCTCTCCCAGCATTCCACGACTTCTTCCACCCAACAAAACCTCCCCCTCCTTCTTCCGCCGTCAGCGTGTCCCTACCTGTGCCAGGAGCCAGATCAGAGCTTTGCAGCCCATTCATAAACCTCTCTCTCCCTCTCTCCATCCCTGTCTGTCTGTGGACTCCTGTGTAAGGGATGGAAAGTGAATCATAAATTAATGAATTAACACAACACAACTGTAACAATTCGCTTGTTCTCTGCATTCTCATAAATTAATGAATACATTTATTACACAACAATGTATTCTTGCAGCTGTTTTCAGTCAGGTGTTTCAGGTGTCTGTGCTTTTGGACTTTGACTTTGACCAACTACAACTCTCTGACCAGCAGCACATTCCTTAGTTATGTATCAGGTGGCCGTTTGCGCTCTGAATACCTCACTATTAATCAGAGGAATGCAGACCAGGCAGCCAGGCTCTTTGTGAGCGAGAGGGGGAAATGTCAGTTGTACAGAAGTGTGTTCTCTGTTATCACACATAACTGGGAGATTAGGAGAGTATCCAACCTGGAGTGGAGACTAATAGGTTGAGTATGCTTGACATCTGAGAAGCACCTGCGAGTGAACATGTGCTAACAGGAACATATTTGCACTCTATCACAGACTTATCATCCTGATAGGATTTATCATCTCAGTGATATTGATGTTTTAAATAGAGATGGATGCCTCCATGAAAGCTGTGAGTTCAGTTGGTTCACATGACGCATTTGATTTTACGCCTCATGGTTTCATGGAGAGGACCAGGATCAAAGGTTCCTGTCTGTTCTACAGCATCAGAGATTGACACTTGGCCAAATGGTCCTAGTCACCGGTCCCTTCTGCTGGAGGGTATGACAAACATGTCATACAAAGCCGTCCACAAGTATTTTAATTGAAGCCGTTAGTTTGTATTCTGTTGTGGGCAAACAATTACTCTGTATTGTCCAACACCACATTCAATCAAGTCCCCCTGCTGCAACTTTATGTTGGCGGTTCTGACTTTTGTTTCCTCTATTTTACTCTAAATCATCTGAAACATTTTGGGCTGTCACTTATGATAAGAATTGTTTTCACTGAGAAATATTAATGTTTTCTCAATGAGGGCTGTTCTGTGACAGTGTAACAGCGATTAAGCTCTGTTGACTTGCATTGTGTTGAAGGCCTGTGCAATAACTGTCTATCTTTTTCTCACTTTTTCCTCTCTCTGTCAGATGAACATGGATCCTCAGAGTGACCATCTGCCACTTTACTTCAACTCAGCAGAGAAGTGGCCAGGAAAGATTCATGAACCACTGGACCAGGGCAACTGTGCTGCATCCTGGGCTTTCTCAACTGCAGGTAGAGCAGGAATAGAATAAATAGAGAACATGCAGGGAAATATATAAGACATATCTTTTGACATTTGTAAAGTAATGAAGTAACATCTTTTTTAAAAAGGTTTTTGGCATGATTTTTTTTTATGTTTCCTATCCTCTTCATTAGCTGTGGCATCAGACAGAATCTCCATCCAGTCAATGGGTCACATGACTCCTCAGCTGTCGCCCCAAAATCTTATTTCCTGTGACACGCGCAACCAGGGAGGCTGTGCCGGGGGACGCATCGATGGAGCCTGGTGGTACCTCCGCCGCAGAGGGTAAAGACTAGAAACAAAACAGCAATGCAGCAAACAATAAGTTTTAGTGATTACTTGATGACGACATTCTGCACATCTTCCCATCTCGCCTCTCCTCTCACAGAGTGGTGACAGACGACTGTTATCCATACCAACCGCCACAGCAAACACCGGCAGAGGTGGGCCGCTGTATGATGCAGAGTCGCTCGGTTGGCCGGGGGAAGAGGCAGGCCACACAGCGCTGCCCCAACACACACAACTACCAGAACGACATCTACCAGTCCACACCGCCCTACAGGCTCTCGTCCAATGTAAGCAACACAAAACAATACATGCATAAACACGGATACACGGTGCACAAATGCACGCATACACACCCACTCACAGGTCAACATCTGGCCAGCATAACATGTTCTTAAATCTCCAGTAAACACGCAGTTTTTAAGCTCGTACATTTTTGGACTTCCTTGTGCTACAGTAGACTATGATCCCTCTCACGTGTTTATTACAGTATGTGTTTTTGCACACTTTCCTCATGCGTACTTGACTTGACGTTGTAAATGAACATGGGGATGTACAGGATTAAGTGCCTGACAGCTCTTCACTGAATCAAAGAGCAATAAGTTGTATTTATACCTGCATGTTTCATGGTCCAGGCAGATGGATTCAGGATTGAGAAGGTGGATTGAAATATAATACAGAATTAAAAAGTAATTCTGATTGTAGTTAGATTAGTTTGGCTTGAAATATATTGGATATACACACCAGTGAGTGAATTAAACCAATTTATAGACTGTACTTTGGATATCATCATCCATAATCATTATCCACTATCATTTCAGGACTCAAAAGTGTATCTTGAATTAGATTTCTGTGTTTACCTTCTAATATCAAATTACTCGACTCTTTCTACATGTCATCTATTCATGCTTAGCCACAATAGTGAGTTGAATAAACCAGAATCAGTTGATGTGGGAGCATAGTGGCCAAGAGTTTGGACTGATTACATTGATAAAACACAGAATTAGCTGTGCTGTATTATGAGTGACATTAGTATATATACATTTATATGGTATTTTCCTAAATAATTAAACTATAAACTCTACAAATTGCTGTGAGAAAAGTGTAAAATGTATTTCACAGTTTAAAAGCTAGATGATCTAAAGTCCACTTCATGTATAAAGCACCACTACAACTGTTTCCAGAAGCCGTCTCTGCATGCGGCTCCTTGTATCTCCTCCAATTCAAAGTCAACCACTGAGCTGCAGCACAACATGCGGTTTTATCAGCCAGCATCCATCAATGCTAAATGAGGACTAATGCCTCTCACAATCATTACAGCTTGTTATTTCTGTCTCCCGATGGCCTCTGAAGTCAATAAGCCAGACATTAACCTGGGGGCCCTGCTGGACTCAATCTTGTTATCTGACTTTTAACATCCACTGGAGTTGTTTTCATCATCTCCATTTCATTGACATGTAATGATCTTTCTGTCCGTCTCTCTCTCCTCTGCCTATAAATTGTTCCTTCTATCGTCTCTTTCAGGAAAAGGAGATCATGAAGGAGATTATGGATAACGGCCCAGTGCAAGGTAAGGAACTTGTAAATAATATTTTATTGTCAACATTTGCTCCCAAGTGAAAGTTGCTTTTTAAAAAACAAATCAAAACAACACCGCACTCCCAAGGGACACACAAATCCAAACATATGCACCTTGAAGCCTTGTTTTAGGTATGACCTTGGATGATGTCATGTTTGACCTTGTCATCCTGATGGTTTTGCCCTGGGCTTCAACTGTGACCCCAGTCACCTGGTCAAAACTGATGGGCCTTCATGTCAGTGTGGTTGAACTTTACTAGCCCGTCTCACTGTCTGGCACCCATCTGGATTATTGTCAAGTGCACTTGAATAGAAGAGTCACGTGTAGGTGTGTGTGTGTGTGTGATTCTCTATGAGCCTGTGCCAGCGTCTTGTTTTATTGTTTAATGGTCCAGGGAAACTTATTGGCTTCACATCAAGTCTCCTTTTTGCCTTTCATTTCTTTCTGACACAATTGCATAGAGGTGTGTGTGTGTGTGTGTGTGTGTGTGTGTGTGTGTGTGTGTACTCACACTTTGTGTGTCATTGATAAGGGGTGTGTGGGGGGATGGGGTGGGGTCCACACACACACACACTGTTCTCAACTAGAGAACACTGGATTTAGTGCAGGCAGGCCTCTAAAAGAGGAAATTTCTCAGCTGTACATCTGGAGAGTTTCCCGTTGAGCTGGAATAGGAAAGTCACAAGAAGTTTACAGCTGAGCGCGCATGCACACACACACACACACACACACACACACACACACACACACACACACACACACACACACACACACACACACAACTGCCCTGTCTGATGTCTGGGTGTGTGTGACTCAGGGGGGAAATAGGAATTTGTTTGGTGAAATTAGGTAATTACTTTTAGATTAATCTATGTTTGAATAAGATTTTGATCTCTCCCTTCCAAATTAGATTCAGCAGCCTTTATAAAAGATATTCATAATGTGTGTGTGTGTGTGTGTGTGTGTGTGTTTGTGTGTGTGTGTGTGTGTGTGTGTGTGTGTGCGTGCGTGCGTGTTATATCTGCCTACTAATTCCCCCAGCTTGTTTGTTCTTGCAGCTATTATGGAGGTCCACGAGGATTTCTTTGTCTATAAGAGTGGGATCTACAAACACACTGACGTCAGCTTCACAAAACCTCCACAATACCGCAAACATGGCACACACTCCATCAGGATTACTGGGTAAGTTACCAGTACACAGTAACAGTGCAAACATTTAATATCAAGTCTTTTCCCTCCTGCCTATTAGTCATAGCATTTATGCCTCACTTTGCACTTGTTAACGTAAAGTTTGTTCCCTCCTCTCAATCCAAGTCTTCATGTGTCTGGTTCCACTGTTGCTACATGCTCAACAGATGCCATTTCAGCAGAAAAAGTGTTTACTAAGGATGAATCAGGATTGAATCGAGTATCTGCTGGTATCAGGCTTGATTCAAAGCTTCACCTGCACATGTGTTTGCACACAGGCTCCCCTCCCAGTCTACTGGAGACACACCTTGGCTCCATTCCTCTGTCTAGCCCCAGACAAGGCCCCCCTCCCCCTTCCTCCTCTATCTAGTAACTACGGCGACCACAAATATGCAGGCGGGTAGACGGCTGACACACCTGGATCACTTGCCTCCACCCTCTGTGTCTTGTTATTCCCCGTCCTCCTCGCTTTACTGCCTCTCGCTCTGTTGTGTCTCCGTCATCACTCCTCAGCTGGCCATCTGACTCACTGACTGTCCTGCTTCCTCACTTTCTCTCCTCTCCACATCCAAGCCAAAACACTCTTGCTATCATTTAGACTATCCTCAGACAGACAGGTGGATGTTTGCTGCCGTTTTTATGTGTTGTTTGGAGGGCAATGAGAGGCCAGGAGAGGTTTTGACTTGTAAAATAATCAGGAACATCCTTTTCACTTGGAAATATTTGACAGGACTCTTCTCTTCTGAGTCATCCAGCTGGTTTTGAAGTGTGTCTGTCGTGACAATGATGCATTTGCCGCTCACTAGTCTCACTTTCCAAATTATAAAAATGAGCAGCTACCTTGTAATGTGTTTATAATGGAGGCTAAAGAACGTGTGCTTGTGAGTATTTGACTGTACTTTAGTATCTCAGCATCTGAGCTTGTCCTTGACTTGAACATCGGTTTCTCCAGACACTCAGGATCTCAGTGCTATGATGATAAAAGCAGTCTGTCTACTTTTATCTGATTGGCCATTGATGAAGACAAAGCACAACCCATATACGAGCAGCATTTCATGTCCCCTTTCGTGTGCGAGTCTTGAATGTATATTTTATGACGTTTCATTTTATGACATCTTATGGCATGTATAGGCATGTGTATGATAAACACTCAAGTGCTCAGCCTCCAACTTGTACTTAGCTTGTTTCAATCACATACTTTACAAGTACGCACTGTTCTGAAATGTGTTCTTGGAAAACTGTGGATGCTCATGTCAGGATCACACTCTGTGGATTCTAATTACATCTCTACAGCCTCAGTCTGTCAATAAACTGTGGAGGTATGCAGGCTGTGCTGATGATGAGGATGTGGATACCCAGCTTTCCCGAATGCCTCCTGCTCTTGGGCTCCTTCTACTGACGCTGTGATTCCTCACCGCTCACTGGGCGAGTGGATGTGAATGTACCAGCGACACGGGTTTAGGGACGGATGGAGCGAAGAGAGGAAGGGGTGGGGTGGGGGGGGGNGGGGGGGGGGTCATAGTGTTTTGAGCTCCAACCTGCCAGTCACAGGCATCAGTGTGTTTACATAGGCCAAATCCCATAGCGATTCGTTCCTTTAAGCCCAGTGCCTGGGAAAGTTTGTGGAGAGAGCATTGAGGTCCACTGTGGTGGAAAGGGCATTGTCTGGACTGCTGATCCTGACTGCACCGGACAGAGAGAGGTGGATCAATCCTCCGAGGACGGGGCCCAGTGGTATGTGAGCAAGTGAGCTGACTGGAGGCCTGATAAGAGATCAGCAGTGGTCCGATTCTCTCTGGCTCTGTCCATACCAATAAATATGCAGGCAGGCAGCCATGCATGTGTGATGACACACACATATGCAGGTGTGTATGTGCCTTTACTCACAAACACAAATCCCATCTCTTCAGTCTCTTTCAGATTGTAGCTGGCATCTGTTGTTTACACAGCTGTTTTTAATGTGTCTGCTCCTGGTTAATGTGACGTCTGACTCCAGGCAGGGAAACATTGGGCTAATAAAGTCGCTTGCTGATAGAAGGTTGGCACTTTCTGCCAGTGTTGTGGTGGCAGGTTACTGAGTTGGCAGTGTCTGAGAACCGGCCACTCTATTTCCCAGCATTCCTTTCCCTCATAAAAGATAATGAGCGATTGGGCACCGGGAGTCTCTTGTGAAACAAAAGGCCCGGAGTTCAAAAACAAGATGGGAAGTGGCTTCGGGAGAGTGTTTTGATCATCATGAGCAGAAACGGCGGGCGTCTAAAAAGTTGGCAGTGGCTAAGCTAAGACCAAAGTGCAAGGCATGATGGGAATTTATGGGCCTTTGCCAAGGTTTCCTGAGAACACAGCTGCTTGAGAGGGATAAGGGTAAAGATAGGCCTCTAAGTTCAGATTCACACATGCATATTTGTGTGTTTTTCGTCCTTACTGTTGTTGTCTGCTGTCTGTGAATTTACTGGGTTGAGGTACCGTTCACTTCCTCGTAACCTACCCTCTCCTTCCTGTTTCATGCCTGGAGTATGGAAATGGCAGAGGAAATGGGAAATTCCGTGTTCTTTGGATTGGAATGATGTAGGAGTACAGCTAGGCGGTGTCCAGCCATAAATAGCCATAAATTTCAGGATGTTGTTAACAAGATGAAAGATTTTTCTTCGTCCCCCCTCTTGAACACTACTTATCTTTTATCCTGCTTTTCAATCTAAATTCAGTGTTCTTAACAATATTGCCAAGCGGGTCCTAGGTGGACACATTCCTGAGAAGTGTTTACATCAGACTTATTTGATGGAACGCATCCATACTTTAAAAATAGCAGGGCAACTCTGACACAGCTGATTTGATGTCTGGATATTTTGCTGTCCTGTTGTTGTTGGCTTTTTACTCGAATGCATTTTGAGTAACCATCCTCTCTGCTTCGTGCACCAGGTGGGGAGAGGAGAGAAAGTTTGATGGGACATCAAAAAAATATTGGGTAAGCTTTTTCAGTGTGCAAAACTAACATACATCTTTCTTTGTTATTTGTATTAGCTTAAAAAAGTTCATGCCCAAAATAGCTCTTAATTGGCTCAAACATTTCTCAAACAACTTTTCTAATGAATAAAATAGAAATTTTGAAGGGAGTGTTTGACTGTTGTCAGTTCTGTTTTTTGCCTAATGTGCATGAATATAACTAGGTACTGTCTATGCATTGCCAAATTTAAATCTGTCTCATCTGTACTAAGTTTGACGCCCTTCCCTGGCTTTTCCTTCTCAGATTGCTGCCAACTCCTGGGGAAAGAACTGGGGAGAGAACGGCTACTTCCGTATCGCTCGTGGAGACAATGAGTGTGAGATTGAAACATTTGTGATTGGCGTGTGGGGCAGGATCACGATGGAGGACATGCACAACCATCATCACCACCATCGTCGCCGACACATTTAAAGACACAACAGATGTTAAAATTCCAAAGAGACCTTTGCTTTTAACCCCACCTGTAGCTGGGTTTTTACCCCAGACGAGAACCACACCAAGAGTCTCAGAACTTCAGCACGTCCCCTTTCCCATCAAGCCGGCTAAGACAGCCACAAAATCAACCCCAGAGCCCCTGAAACCTCTCTTTTTTTTATACCTTGCTTTACTCTGGGCATCAATACAACCCCTCTTCTCCTCCATCTTTACTCTTTGAAGAGAACAACCCTCCCCACTCCCTCTGTAACTCAAGGTTTATGGCACCAAAAAACAAAGAAAAACTCAGCTAAGCTAAAGCTCTTTTTATGTCGCCTTACAATTAGGCACCTCAGGTACCTACTGATCCAAAGACCACACTTCCCAGAATCCTCAGCGTAATATCTGGTGAAACATGTTCATGTCAAAGTTGGGTTATGACAGAGGGAGAATCTCAAACTGATCTTTTCATTCTTCTTTGTGCTTCTTTGTCAACCTGAACCTTTAGTCTTTTCTATCTCCAAATCTATAATCCAGTCATACCCAATTTCAGAGGGACAGCGTGGAGAAGAGGAAATCTGAGAACCAGATTAGCAGACATCAGACCCTTTCATAGAGACACACCCAGCCAAACTGTGTAACATGATAATATATCATAGATGACCTTACCTGTCAGCTATACAGACACATAGACGCGTTCCCTCAGTTTTGGAGAGGACACTTGTATAGAGTTAGTAGCTGCAGGTGGTAGAGTTTCTCACACATTCCAGTAAAACGTGGAAACAGTAGGAGATTTGATGTGGAGTATAAGATTACAAAAACTCTGATTTCGAATTTTAGGAGGATTTACGGTGCCCTCGACCATGACCAGCAATCAAAATGGCTCCCAATACCATTGGACATTTTAAAGCAGTTTAATAATTAAATAGGCTAAATCTTGGCCCCACATGTTTATACTGGGAAGGACAGTGTCACAAGATGAGATTAAAAATGTATCATTTGGTCTTGGCTGCAGGTGAAATAAATCACTGATGAAAAAAGTCACCATGAACAATGATAAACATATAAATAAATGCCATGCTGCCATTCTTGACCCCACCATCTCATTTGAAAAATAAAACACGAAGATTGTAATGCCTTAAAGAAACAGAGTTGTTTGACCACTGCAAAAGAAAGTGTTTGTGTATAGTAGTCTTAATTTGCTCAATTATGTGTACACTGATACAATTTAAGCTAAAGATGTTTTTTTTGTTGCAGTTATGTTTTGAAGTTGTATTTTACTACTTGTTTAAGGATGTACTGTATGTAGTAACTTTCATAACATACTCATCTCTCAGTCGCTTTTCTGCTTGTGTTTCTACATAGTTGTAAGTGTTTGACCACAGCGAGTAGGATACTCCTGCTAAAGGCTGTGCTACAGTATATGACTGCAGAGTTTTAGTTTGATGCAAGATGTAAGAAACATGTAATGCTACTTCTAACTAACGCTGCAACACCGATTCAAGTCACACATGCTGCAGATGAGTTGTTTGGCTTTATGTTCTCATATTTTTTTCTCATTTTTATTGTTTTCTGCTGGAAAACTTAACGTGTTTCAACTTATCAGCCGTGTGCCTATCTTTGCTACAGTACCACAGTGTTTTATGGTGTCTTTATTTCAAATGGTTACAGGCTGATTGAGGGATTTTCAGATCTTTTTCGAGCATAGCCTCACTTGAAAAGGAAAACATGGTGTATTATTACCACTTACCTTAAATTATATCCTGGTGTGCTTCAGCTGTAACTTCAAAAGGCTGTTCAATTTCTATATCATCATGTCTTGTGATCTTTAATTTCCCTCTATCATGTCCTTCAGGCACGGATAAGCAGATAGGCATAAAAGCAAAGAGAAAAGTCTGGATGGACAGGCAATGTGCAATGTGGCGGAGGGGCTGTAGATAGATAAGCAATTATTGCATGTTTGTCATGCAATGTACTGAATCTTTGCTCTCATTCTGATGTGAGCGAGGGCAGGGAAAGATGAAGAGCAGCCCATCAACATGAGATGCACAACAGGTTTACAATAAATGGCACCAAGGACAATGTGAAACGGAGCTCTTTGGCCTGAAGAGTGATTATGTTAATCTTCTGCCAGCAGAAAGAAGGAGATTCCTCTTTTTTCACCTGTGGGCATGTTGCTATAGCTCCTTTACAAGAGATAAAAAGATCAATGGACAAAACTTCAGTTGCTAGATTGGTTTATGTTGTGATTTGTCGTTGCATTTTTTCACCAGTGAAGTTAGGAAGCCTTTACTATTAATTTATACAAGATATTTCATGACCTTCATGCTCCAGAGCAGCATCACTGTGAGATTCACGAGTTCTGTAACTTGTGATACAAACAAGTTACAGACAGCAGAAGTGGTGTGTATCAGTGACCTGAGAAATGCAGACAAGATGTTTTCCATGCAGAAGGAAGAATTAGAATCTGACCAAAGCTCAAAGCTTTCCGTTGAGTGGAGACGTCTTATTGTCAGTGCCCATTTATTTTGCTTACAGTATGTTGGATTAACAGTCATTCAGGTTCCTTGTTAACTTGGACTGAAAAGTTGTATGTGTCACTGAATATATAGAAAAGAGGGGCAATAAAAACCCTCTTATAGCTTTTTAAAGGAAATGTTCATGAACAACACGTGTGCCACGTTAATTATGATTATTTTTAGATTCAGGTTCAGATGGGACCAACAATAACTATATTACTAAAGATTCTCTGCAAAACCCAAATCGTTTCCATAGAAATTTACTTTCTGCAACGGTTATCTCCAACTACACAACCTCTCCTCCAAAAAACCCCCCAAGGAGCTGCAGCAGACATCCACTCAGAAGTTGTGTATTTTATGTAAAGTAAACCACTCCATATTCACCGATGTGTAGACTTTATTTATGACAAGATGTGTAAGTTATATACTGTTATTCTTTGTTTTCCTGTGCAATGTTTTATTATCTCTCTGTCTCTTGTATCGTGTGCACTAATTTCCAATACCACATTAGTGTTCACTTGTTGTTGTGTGTGCAATAAAGTCTTTCCAAAACCACACGGTCTCATTGTGAACACGTAAAATGTTACAGTTTGTATTCATTGAAGCATTGAAACAAGGTGAGATGATCCGGGGGAAAAAATGCTTTATACTGTATAGTCTGCATGTATGTAGGTTAGATGGTAGAGAAGGTGTGTGATTTTTAGGAACATCAGGGATCAGTGAGCCACAATAGGGGGATTGGGTAGAGGGTATTCACGGGGAAGCTCCATGGCACGAGGCCGGGTGGGATGAGGACAGTTTTTCTAAGGTCCTGCTGTGTCAGCGCACTCTTCCATCACTGAGAGCAATAACTTTGACCATCAGTCAGTGGAAGACCAGGACAAAGAGGTGCATAATTGATCATAAATGTATGTGCCACATTGAAGCCAATTAGAATTAAAAATGAAGGACACATATGCTTATGAAGTTTGGCTCTGAATCATATGTTAGATTTCACCTAGCCAAAGATCTTTAGCTGCACAATTGAGAACTGATATTCGTCCTCCGTCCAGATTCAAAAATATTTTGCAAGAAAACAGATTGTGCGAGATGTGTGATTTGGGAGAAGTGGAATGTGAATCAAATTGTCTTTTGTACTGGCTAAAAACACCTGAAATATTCTGATGTACAGATGATCAAAACTTAATTAATATTAAGTTAATTAATTTGGATGTGCTTAGGTTACTCTAATTTCTCCAGTATTATATAGTATATATATATATATATATATATATAGTATATATATATATACGCATATGTGAGATGTGTAATCATCTCACTCTTTGCATACGTAACACAATCTAACTGTGGAATCCACATAACAGACCCACAAGACGGGGTAGTACATGGCATCAAATAGCATATATATATATATATATATATATATATATACATATATAGTGATTTATGAATTTAGACAATGAAGATCTGATTGTGAAAGTTGTTAGAGTTGGTTTTCTATATTCGTGGGCTTTTTATTTTTTATTTTTTATGTATTAACAGCTGGATCTGGTTTATATGAATTTGCAATGTCTTGTAAGACAGTGACAATAATAAAAACTTAATTTATTCATTCGTTGATATAAACACACAGACAAACACATGTGTGACAACTGCACTCACTTGTCGTGTGTTTTCCTTCCAGCTAAATCTCCACACTTAGCACAGTACTTCAATAAATACAATTTCCACCAACTCCCTGTCCTTAAATTTATTTTGGTGTGTAAGTGTGTCTGTGCATCCATGTCCCACATAAACACCTGGGTGAACATCTGCCTCAGAGAGGGACGGCGTTCCAACCTGGAGAGAGGACACCCTCCTGTTTGAAGTGAGAGAAATTGCAGGTCTGTAAAATTAGCCATATTAAGCAAATTGTCACATATATCAATAGGCTCTGTCAGTGAAAATTACCAGGTGTTCTCACTGTCACCATGTTCAACAAACACTTTGGCTAATAGAAGGGTGAGCAGACCTGCTGTGTCCAGCACAGATGCCTTGGAGGGGTGACCTTAACCTTGCATTCCTGCATCGAATCGCTCATTCATGAAACGTTTTAATCAGAGTTGAGATTATGCATTGCCCACTTTAAGTTACACTTCAACTTTATTTGGCTGAGCCATTTTCTGTAGGTAACACGTAAGCTGTTTTAAAATAATTTTTTTTGCAATTTTACAAGTTCATATTCAGTCTTAAAAATGTCCTGCTGCTAAGATGGGATCGTTCTACTTTTCAATGCAAGCTAGTTTCCCAGTAAACTAGAGTTATTATTGCACATGTACAGCAGAATGAAGAAGTTGGTGCTGCTACTTTCGAAATAACAATTTCATATTTTCTCTCTTACTGTATTAAAGAAAATTATGTTTTTGTATGTTATGTTTCGAGTTAAAACATTCTGCAATTACAGTACGTGACTGGCAATTTGTCTCCTTTATTTTAGACTTTGACCCAGAAACTATGATATTTTCTATCATAATCTCTTACTATAATCCATCACAAAAACACACTCATACAAACTACTCATTGTGTTCAAAACATTGTGATAATTGGTCACAATTTACTTAATGAAAATATCCCCACCATCCTCACTTCCTCAATTTCTACAACCCCGGTGCTGTAAATTGTAGTTCTGCAGTAAATAAATATAACTAATCATTTAGATAATTTGCTAAGTTATCCCACGGGCTATTAAGACCTGGCCTCGGAGAAAGCTTTACAGTGGGTTATGAAAACATTTGGATAAAAGCACACAATATTACAGAGCTTATCTCTTCACAGCAGCCACAGGGACCAAGTATGGAAACTTGGATCAAGCGATCTGTCCAGTGACTGTTTACATATCTCTCATTGTTTCTGCGTCACCAAGTAGCCAAAGCATTCATTACCTCAGCAGCTACTGCTCCTCTCCTCGCAGCTGATGGTGAGGAATGGACGAGTACAAAAAAAAAGGAGGAAGCAGTTATTAAAGACAGAGGCAGTGGAACAATCAGTGGCTGGATACCCCACCCTGGTCCCCCGGTCCAGGAACATTATCTTCTTCTCAGGTTCTATAACGCCTGTTCTGCACACACATGTAAACACAAACAGCCTCCCACCTCTTTTCTGTCTGTACTTGAGCGCACTCAAGGGATGTCAACAAACATGTTGTGGAAGATCTTGCTGGCTGCCAAAGGCAAAGCCCTTTCCCATGAACAACAACCTAATAAAGAACACACATTTCACTTTTGGTTTGGGGGAATCCTTGTCAGATGTACTGAAAGACCATATCAAACAGCTTCAGGGGGAATCCTGAGACAAACATATGTATTGTAAACCTTTGATGTATTGTTCTCTGCTGTGTAGACTAATGTGTCCACATTACATACCTTCCCACAATATATTTCACTTCTAACTACTATAAAGCATTTCCTGAGGGGACACATTGTTTCAGTTGTCTGTGATGCTGAATAAGCTCCAATGTAAAGAGTTAGAGGATTATGACTGTAGATAAATGATGGATGTTTCTCAACAGTCTGCATTCTTATCAGATATTTGATCCCGATTCAATCTGTAATTCAATGCCCACATCCCTTCATCAAATAGAAGTGCTCTGCTCTAGTACTTTTAGTGGCATGCTTTCATGCTGCCATCTTCTGGCGGTCTCAGCACAGCTGCAAAAATCACACTAACATTTGAGGACCAACTTCATTAAATGTTCCAAATTACAGTAAGATTTAAACAAGTTAAATAACACCAATATCTTGTTACAATAATTAGGCACATGATTAGTTTTATTAAGCTTGTTTTTCCACCATCACCATGACTATTCCTAAAAATAAAAAAAAATCCATATTGCAAGAATATGACTTTTAAAAAACATGTTAAGCAGACCATCAAAGGCCTCCAGAAGCAGCATCAGACATCATCTCTTCAGTAGATCAGTCAAGGCTGCCTTCTGCTTGTCCTCAATTCAAAGTGGCATTGTCCTCTTTTTTTTTTTTTAAACAAACTGTCCATCTCCCTTTAGCGTGGGCCAGTTCCTCTCCTGCATTCACACATTCTGTAGGCACATATGTAGAAAATACCTGCAACAGAGAGAGGCAATGTATTTGGTGATGTCCAGTATGTATGATAAGAAAATTACATTCAGTAGGTCTACTAACAATACCTGGCTTTGGAAGAGGGTTATGTTTCCTATGGTGATTTTGATATCAAAGTTGTTTTAGAGTCAGTTTTTGTTGCGTTAACACAAATTTTATTTCAGCTTGAACTCCTTTGTAAATATATATTAAGATTTCTTTCATACTGCATCAATAGGACTAGAGATTAATATGCTGCAAAAAAGGTTATTGTCTAGGATATTTGATAGTAACTTTTGTGGTTATTGCTTCTTCTGAGTTTGAATAATAATGTCTGGACAAAGATTGACACCCCAGCCTTTGTCCTTCCTCACCTGCAAAGAAGTTCATGAGCATGGCCACCCAGCCCAGTATGTAGGACCAGGAGAAGCGCCAGTCACCGAAGCGCCTCCCCAGGAAGTTTACTGTCACTCCAGTATAAATGGCCATACCCAGCAGAACAAAGAAAGCTAAGAGGGAGATAGGGAGGTACATGTCAGTTATGGTTAAGGTAAGTGTAAGTGTGTGTAAGTGTCAATTCAGAAGAAACAAGACTCACTGGAGACAAAAAACATGATTCCTGCAGCAAAGGAGCGGTTGAACCTTTCAAAGGACGAGAAGTGAGAAAAGGACATGATGCCAGCGATGATGCCTGCAAAGCACGACATCCCTGAAAGGATCATGAAGGCCCTGGTGGCGTTCCAGTAAGCTGCAAGGAAACAGGTAGAAATCATCCAATATGCCATCCTTATAAATGTCTTAACAAACATTTAATTACCTTTAATTAATACTGACATGATATCTATTTTCGGTAAAGTGATTCAGTGATTTTAAAGTGTCCATTTATTATTCCATGTAGGGAATTTTTTATTTTCTATAGATATAATTTTAGTTTTTAGCTCAGGGACACTCCAGTTCATAATTTTGCCACTCAATAAGCAAATGAACCGTTAAGCCCTTCAATCATTCTGAGTAATCATCTCACTCTTTGCATACGTAACACAATCCAACTGTAGAATCCACATAACAGACCCACAAGACGGGGCAGTACATGGCATCAAATAGCATCTCTCACACTTTTAAGAAAAGCTATGTGTTGCATTAGCTGGTGCTCACATATACAGGGACTTAGAGTGAAATTGTAGGCAGGAGTTCAAGGTCTTGCTCACAGCCACATCACTGTCCGGCCGGAGCTTCTGCAGTCAGTATCACAAAATCTATGTGAAAATAGAGCAGCACCCTCCCCTGCTTTTGATTTGTCTCGATTGTTATCTTGGCTGTCCCACAGGGTTCGAAAGACATCCTGAGGGTCTTACCTATGCTGTCAGTCTGCATGTAGCACTTGTTGGACATGCAGTACCTCCACAGACCCTGGTGGGCATAGTTCCCAGACAGGCGGTACTGCATCCAGTAGTCGGTTGCAGTGGAGACCACCAACAGGATATTACCAACAATAGCACAGAAGAGGCCCCCTCCCATGAAGCTGTACATCTTGAGCTGAGATAACGGAGCGGCCGCAGAGCAACTGTAATGTAGTGAGGAACAATCATGGATGTCAAAGGTGATACAGATATTGTAAAATCATGTTTTGCTATTCATGTACTACTCATGTTTGCACTATTTATACACACGTACAGTCTCAAGACCTGCAACTTCAGGGGTTGAATATATAATTGCTAAAATAAACTATTAAAATATGTTCTATATGTGTACAATGATAAAACATTAGGCATCTTTAAAAATGATTGGTTCTCAACATGTTCATACAAAATTCTGCCAACACTTGTAACAAAAGGGTTGTGAGTGAAATCTAATGAGTCAAATTAAATCCATTTAGAACTCTGTTTGAAAACCACATATGATGCCAGACAGTTATAACACCACAATAAGGAGAACCAGAGAAATATGGAACAAACGTCCAAACTAAAAATATTACTCTATATATGAATTCATTCATAGTTTGTAAAAGCGAAGCGGAGTAGATTCCTACAAACTTTTTATCAAACATATTTACCTCTTCTTTAGTGGAAACATCACTATTAGTTGAACAGGCGCAAAGCAAAACCACAGTAAAAGCTATAATGTTGCAGTTTGTTGTTGTTCCCCTTTCCAATCCTCATGTCACACCAGTGCTTGTTTAGCAGTTATGAGGTTTTATCTGATTCTGTCAGCCTTTGTCCAATCACAGTCATCATAACTGAAAATGTATTGCTCTACTATATAAACAAAAACCACCCTGAAATTTGATCCCTTACCTTGTTTCTGGAAATGGACCCTCTCTACTGCCCACCTTTCTGAGGTAAAGATAGAAATGGGTGGAGGGGTAAAGAGAGAGAGAGTCACAGACAATACTACATCCAAAAAGTTGTCCCCTCGTTTTTTCTGTTGATGAAAGCAAAATCCTTTGCAGCAATTAGTCTCCCTGTGTGGGATGCACTTGAATGAGACACCGTAGGGGCCACATTGCATGTGACTGTGTGCATCTGAGTGTGTGTGTGTCTGTGTGGGGTTTGTGGGGCCTTGGAAAAGGGGTGGTGTTCCATGTTTCTTTTTGGGGGGTTTTGTTTGTTTGTAAATGGCCTGCTCTAGAACTGGGGATATGCATAGGTATGCAGGACTGTCTGTGTCAATGCGACTTGCTGAAACACACACTTTTCTTTCAGTGCTGTCACACTGTGGCAGTGAGGAGGGACACATATAGAGGGAGTGCTATATACAGGCAGTGTCTCCCTCCCTCTGCTATAGGATTGTCTTAACTAAGATTGAATATATTTTTTATACCCTGAGCGCTACCTTACAGACTATAGAAATTATTATTATTATGTAGAAATTGAAGATTCTCAGCAACTAATGTGACTCACAAAAACACATGCAAAAAGCCATAAGCCCCCCCCCATACCACACACGAAGAGGCAGTTACAAAAACTGAACTATTGAACTTTACAAATATTGTATTCATAGACAAAAGATTAACATACAAAACATGACATAGTATGTACATTTAGCATCCTAAACTTCAAGACAATTACCACAGTTTAAATCAGAGTATACTGATTTGAAGATAGGACAATTTGTCTCCTCAGATTCAGTAACCGCTGTGAGTGTGGAAATAACAGATAAACAATGGCAATTAATCATAGGCATTCTAGTTAAAACTTTTTTTTCAGACTTGAAGCTGCTGGGTAAATTGGATATTGAACCTGTGAATTAAGCACGATAGTGTGCTTGTTGTAATTTCAAACTCAAATGTGAGCAAAACTTAGTTTGAAGATATGCTCCGATTTCTGACTGCTGGAGCACGCAATATTTTTAATTAGTGTTAATTCATTTTATTTTGCTACAAAAAATAAATGGTAATAGGCACAGTAGTTTAGCATTTAGATCTGCTAGAGGGTGTTGTACGCTGTACAGATTGTAAAGCCACTCAAGATCAATTTGTGATTTGTGATATTGGGCTGTATAAATAAAATTGACTTGACCACTTCACTTTGAGGTTGCAAAGTCTGCAACTGATCATTTTTTTCATAATCGATCAATTTGTCAATTACATTTTTGATTAATAAATCATTTAGCCTATTAAATGTCAGTAAGTTCGGAAAAATGTCCATCTCAGTGTGCCAGAGCCCAGGGTTATATCTTCAGATGTCTTGTTTCATCCAATCAACAGTCCAAAACCCAAAGATATTTAATTTACAATGATTTAAAATAGGGAAAAACAGAAAATCCTCACATTTGAAAAACAAAACATTTTTTTCTTGTTAAATAACTTAAACATTTAATTGGTTATCAGAATTGTTGGTAATTCATTTTCAGACAATCGACTAGTGGTTTAAGTGACTAATGGTTTCTGAATGCCTCTTTAGCTTTGATGTTGGGTACAATAAAATGTTCCAACAACTTTCCTGACACAGGCCATCTGTTCAAATAATTTACTGTTTTCATTTAAGCAATATAACTACCTCCTTTAGAGATATAATCTAACAGGCAGCTTCTTTATTAAACCTTACATAAACCTGTATGAACAACATAAATTTCAGGGGAAACATATTTTTTCAGCCTTGTAGGCTACTTGAGATGACCAGGTAGACACGGGAACTCCTGATGTTCGTTCTGGAAAGAGGTTTGACCTCTTATGACCCGGAAGCTGACGCCAGACCTGAGCTGTTCCATCGGCGGAGTAAAGATGGCTGACCAAGGCGCCGCAGATCCTGGTAATAACAACAATAATAAACCTGAAACATCGGAGGGAACTATTATTAAGGTCACAGTCAAAACCCCTAAAGACAAAGAAGAAATCGCCATCGCAGAAGATGCCTCTGTCACTCAGGTTTGTTGATTTCGCAGGCGGGGAGCTGCCTGGTGCGGTTCAGCGCCGTGCTCTAACGTCATGCCCCTGCCCACAACTTCTGCTAGGAAGCTAGTTAGCCTTGTTAGCATTTGTCGTCACTCTTGCCGGCTAACTCAGAGTGTGTGAAATCAAAGAGGTTGTGTGTAGTGAAAGTATTACTGCTTGGGTCAACAACTGTTCGGCGGTATTAACGTTGTTGACACCCAATGGAGAGATATAACCACGTTAATATTTGAAATGGCTAACCGGCTAGCCAGCTAACGGTAACAGTTAGCTAGTTAGCTAACTGAGCTTGCGAGCTGAGCCAACGATAGCTAACTATGAAGCCAAACAAGTGTCAGCTGACGGGTTGCGCTCTTGCTGTGCCTATTGAAACAATGGCCTGATAGAACCATGGAAGTGGTTTTGGGTGGGTGGTATGCCCAGTCGCTTTCATTTCTCATTTCAGCTCAACAACTTTAAAACATGCTAAAGCTTGCTATCAGTCTAGAACATTCTCACTGCTACCACTGAGTCATTCAGCTTTCTAGGGAAATATACAGTATTCTCAGACCTGACTGTTGGCTTGGCGACGTGTTACAGTGAAACCATAATGCAATCCATGTAACCAGAATGTCATCATAGTTTCTTTATCTTTGGTAGCTGTCTGGTCAAGCTTCTATCGTTACTGTGTGGTCTTAAGTAGCCATTTTTGCCTGGTTGCATGTGTTTCAAACACTGGACTTACATGTCTGACTTCCAAGTATGTTTTGTCATCCTTATCTACACACAGCTTTATGTTTGATATGCATAATGAGAAGATTTTGCATTCTTTGAGACACACACATTTTATATACAGTGGGGTGGTGGGGCTGAGAACGAATGTGGGTAACAGCATTCTTTGTTCTCTATTCTTTATTTTGATCCCCATCAGCTACCACACAGTGGTTGCTAGTCTTCCAGGGGTGCACACAAAACTATAATAAAAGTATCTATTTCTATTCTAATCCATTTAAAATCACACTATCTGTAGAACAAGAAAGGTGGAACAAAACAAATATCAGAGAATAAGTGAAATGATTTTGCATATGAAAGGTAAAGGCAATAAAAAACATACTGTAAATACAAAAAGAAAATGCCAAAATAAACAAAATGATTCATCAGCTTTTGTTTTAGTGACTTTTTAAAAGAAATGATGTCTTGTGTTGGTGGTTAGCATATTTCAGGCAGAAGAGGCTCTACAGAAAACAGTTATCTTCAGATCTCTTTGTGGACATAGCACAACCAGATGACCTGTGCATGTAAATAACATCATGTTTTTATTGATGTTTGCATGATGGGGACCATCCTTGGTGCTCTCTCTCATCTGTTTCAGTTCAGAATTCATATCTTGTATAATTGTGTGAGTGCAGTGTTAAGATACCTCTTATTTGCAGTGAAAATGAAAGATATGATAAGAGAGCAGCTTCCTTCAGGATGAGACTTTTCTGTGCTAATTATGCTTCACATAACAGTCAAAGAGTGAGTGATATGGCAGATTTGGAGTCTTTAGACCACTGCTAAGTGCTAATAGGATAAGTACAGAGGACTTTCTTGGATATTGGAATTTAAGGCCTTAAGGTCACAACAGGACAGAAACACATTTGAGCAACACTTTTGATGAGTAACCATCTTATTCTTAATATCATGTTTTTCATTTCCTGTTTCTTTCTCACCTCCTTTACCTCTCGTCCCATTTCCTTTCTCATCTCCCTTTATCTCTTGCTGTCTTTTAGTTTAAAGAAGAGATCTCGAGGCGATTCAAAGCCAAACAAGACCAGTTGGTTCTGATTTTTGCAGGGAAGATCTTGAAGGACGGTGACAGCCTCAGCCAACATGGCATCAAGGATGGCCTGACAGTTCACCTAGTCATAAAGACAGCACACAAGTAAGGCTACATTATTATACAAAGCATGTTGGTTCAACAGATCATTTTCTAGCAGGTCTGTAAGAAGGATCCATTCGCCTTGCAGCACAATCTTGGTGTGGAATTCAGTGAACTGCATTTGTTGTTGCATTTCTGTTAAACTTCACTGAGTGTCTAGACACACTTATCAGTGTACATAAGTACTGTTTTTCTCATACACCTACAAATTATCCCTGTAGGGCAGGAGATGGCGGTAGCACCTCGGCCTCTAGCTCAACCTCCGCTCAAGCAGGCAATACCTCCACCTCTAGTCCAGGTACCATCCCCTCCTCCACAGCAGGCTCTACTGGCACTGCCCCACCACCCACACAGACGCCCAATATACTGAGTGAGTCCACCTATGTGAAACTATTTAAATTCAAAACCCTTGATTAGTTCAACACCACAAAGATAATGTGAGTAACCATCACCCACCCATCTGGCCTCCCTCAGCTGGCTTTGGTGACCTGGCTGGTCTGTCTGGACTGGGCATGGGCTCGGCTAACTTCATGGAACTGCAGCAGCAGATGCAGAGGCAGCTCATGTCCAACCCAGAAATGCTTTCTCAGATCATGGAGAACCCGCTGGTGCAGAACATGATGTCCAACCCAGACCTGATGAGACAGATGATCATGGCCAACCCTCAGATGCAACAGCTGATGGAACGCAACCCTGAGATTTCCCACATGCTCAACAACCCTGAGCTCATGAGACAGGTAAAAGAAATGGAGAGGGACTGAATGGCACTTAGATAGTTAGTTGTAGCACAGGCACGGCTACAGTGGGTTCCCACTGCATTTTGGTCTGTTCATTCAGTATTTTACTAGCTCTGTTTAAAATAAACTTCTACTGAGTTGCTTCCTCTCTCCTTTTATCTCACCTCCCAGACCATGGAGCTGGCCAGGAACCCGGCCATGATGCAGGAAATGATGCGGAACCAGGACCGGGCTTTGAGCAACTTGGAGAGCATCCCAGGAGGTTACAATGCCTTGCGGAGAATGTACACAGACATCCAGGAACCCATGTTCAGTGCTGCCAGGGAACAGGTATTTGGGAGGGATGTTTACTGATCAAACCCTTGTTTGTTTTTGCTGTGTTAAGCCTTGATAGGACTTGTTTTCACACATTCTCTAACCTTTGTCGTGGTTTTATTTGCCAGTGTTAAGTGGCTACCTATATTTTGAGTTTTTTGTGTTTTGAAATGTGTCTAATCTCTTTCCCTATAGTTTGGTAGCAACCCATTCTCAGCTCTAGGTGGGACCTCGGAGTCTGGTGTCCAGCCGTCACGGACAGAGAACCGAGAGCCCCTTCCCAATCCATGGGGGCCACCAAATTCTTCTAACCCCTCTGAGAGTGGAGGGGGCACCACAGGAAGCACTAGCACCGCTGGGGGCACCAACCCCAGTGTGTCCAACCCCTTGGGCATCAATCCTGGTAGTCTGGGCAATGGTAAGACCGAGCAGGCTAAGATTCTCAATACACCTGCATGCTGAGTCATTTATTTACTTAGCATATATATATAATGCTATATATATATATATATATATATATATATATATATAAAAACTCCTTTCTTTTCTGTGCACTGCAGGGATGTTCAACAGCCCGGGCATGCAGAGTTTACTGCAGCAGATCTCAGAAAACCCTCAACTGATGCAGAACATGCTGTCTGCTCCCTACATGCGCAGTATGATGCAGTCACTGTCTCAAAACCCAGAGTTGGCCTCTCAGGTATGAAACAGAAAGACACCACACCCACCATAGAGAAAACCTACAGATATAGTCATATTACAGTGCAAATTCTGGTTATTTAGATTCAAAGCTTGCCTTATAACTCTTTGTTATTCTGATTGTGTACCACATATGGAATTGATTAATTATATTAAACTCTGCAGTTTGTAATGAATTGTAAATAGTAGGATCTAGCTCGGCCTGTTGTGCATTAGGCCAATTAGCCCAGCTATTTAGTGCATACTCAACAGAGGGGATTGTCTATTAAGCTCACTTGCATTTGCAGCAAATTGTAAGAACGAATAAACAACACTGCTCTGACTTATTTGGTTCTAATAAACAATGCTGACTGTATGGCAAACAGCAACAACCTTACAGTGGAGTGCTGCACAAACAGTGACATGAAAGACCGTGATTCTCCAGAGCTTTTATTTCTGTTATTCAACACTTTGGTTGGGATCTTTGCTAAAGCATATATCATTTAAATATCAACTCTAGTGAGTAAGCAGCATAGCCAGATGTGGAATAACACCTCATCTTCACTGTCTTTTTTTTCCTCTCTCTGTACCAGGTTTTGATGAACAACCCCTTGTTTGCTGGAAACCCACAGCTGCAGGAACAGTTCAGAGCTCAGTTGCCCATCTTTCTGCAGCAGGTACCACACACACATTTCAGTCCGAAAACTCAGTCCTGGATTTTTAAGGTTTCCCCCCCCCCCAATAAGGCACAAGGACAATTCTAGTGACATAACAAAGAATTACTGATTGGCCCATAGGGGGTAATATACTGGAACAAGCCTTGGTCCAGATGTTGTGAAACTTGGCACAGATATTCATCTGAACATATTGGACATTTTTGTCTCTGGGATTATAGATATCTGCCATACATTTTTTGCTACCAGTTTAGACTTTCTTGATAAGTCTCTAGTAATTTTTTGACTTAAAGTAAAAATTCCAGACATTTGGTGTTTCTTTTTTTGTTGTGAAAACTTAAATGTAAAGTAAATGGACTGCTAACCAGTTGATCAATTGGTTAATTCATTACTACACTCTCTGTTTGGTTGCAGATGCAGAACCCAGAAGCCCTGTCAGTGATGACCAATCCCCGGGCCATGCAAGCTCTAATGCAGATCCAACAGGGTCTACAGACACTGCAGACAGAAGCACCAGGCCTCATGCCCAGGTATGCTCTCACAGACGGACACATTGCATTTTTTTTGTAGAAGTTAATTTTTTTTTTTTTTTTCCAACTCTTCATTTTTTTTCTTTTGGTCTAGTTTGATGTCGGGTGGAGTTCCGGGCATACCCACAGGTGGAGTTCCGGGCATACCCACAGGTGGAGTTCCGGGCATACCCACAGGTGGAGTTCCGGGCATACCCACAGCAGGGGGCATGCCCACAGAGAACCCGGCCTCCTCACCCAGCAGTGCAGGAACGAACGCTGCCCAGCAGCAGCTGATGCAACAGATGCTCCAGATGTTTGCTGGAGCTGGAGGAGGAGGAAGTGCAACGGTACACACACATATGCACTGATATTACATCCTTCACACCTGTATGAATTATTGTTTTTTTTTTTTTATATATTTTTTTTTTATATAAAAGTTCCATTAATTTCCCCCCTGTAGACCCAGACCCCAGAGGTGCGGTTCCAGTCCCAGCTGGACCAGCTGAATGCCATGGGCTTCATCAACCGCGAGGCCAACCTGCAGGCCCTCATCGCTACTGGAGGAGACATCAACGCCGCTATCGAGAGACTGCTGGGCTCTCAGCCCTCGTAAAGACATACAGTACATCCTGACACACAGACACGTGCATACATACATACCTGACTCATAAACATACCCAGCATCTACAGAGAACCAAGAGAAATTTAAGTGTATTGTCCCAACCTTTACAGAAGAAACTTTTGCAGGATCTGTAAGACCGTCATTCTACATCTGTTCTCAGATCATTCCCTAGTCCCCATACTTTCTCTTTTTTGGCGTCATCCAACCAGATCTCTGTCTCAGAGTGCTGCTGTTGAGCCGGACTGAACCACCCTCACCTTGAGGGGTGTTCTGGTGCAGAGAAAAGGAGCGAAAACCTCTCCTGAAAAGGGATTCCCAACCATTTCTTCATTCATTGTTTTCTTCACATAAAACTGGAGTCGAGTGTTGCAGACAAACATTTACATAATACAGATTAAACCCATGTGATGTGATTGGCTATTGGCTCTGTTTCACACATGGCCATCGCGAGGCAGTTTGTTAGCATTTAGCAACTAACAAATAAATACATGAAAATGTTCTGGTATACAGACAGTAATCCTGAACAAGAACAGGAAGATATCTGGTCCATACAGACGTTCAACCTCATTCCTCCCTCTTTCCCTGCTCTCGACATAAATAGCTGTTTTTGCCCAACAACTTTCACTATTTATTGCAAGCGCTTAAGAACATGATGCCCTCCACACCTCCCTAAACTTGTAATTTGTCATTCCAGGTAAAAGTGCCCACTCACAGGTGCACAGTGTCTTTTCCGTCTCTGAGGCACCACTGCTGTGCCTTCTCTCCTTCCCTGCCCTATAAGAGCATTGTTGGCAAAATTACACCCCCCATTCAGTGGGTTAATTAACCCCCACCCCCAATTAATTCCACACAGTATCATCCAGAACTTAAACCATGAGCAAATATCACATTGTAGCAGCTCCAAAGCAGGGGACGCTGTTAAAATGAATATGAATGAAACAAACAAGCTTTCCTTTCATTTTAATCTGATTCTTCTTTTTATTTTCTTTTTCTTTGTTTGAGGTGCAGTTAGTACCTAGAGATCCTTATGATTTGTCTCGCATAAAATAAATGTGGAAATCAAGTGAGTAAAAAATACATAAATAATGGAAAGGATGTAAAAACAATTCTGGTATGGTGGCACCATACATTTCTAAAATCAAGTTCTAGGTTGTCTTTTGTTCCTTTTGAAAATCTCAGCATTGTAGTTGTGGTAACCTTGGCAACTGCTTCTATAGCTTTGCTTTGTCTGTTGACCTCAGCTGAAAAAAAAAATCCATCTCCCAATTGAACATGTTGGAACTAACTTTTAACAGTACTGTACTAAAATAAAAATAAAACATGGTCAAAAACAGTCTACGCCCTGTGTCAGTTGATTATAGCCTCGAGATGGTGCAAGATGACATCTGTAGCCTTTCATTCATGAACATTTTCAGGATTGGAAGTTCATATAAAGTAATTAAATCTATGCTTCTGTTTTTTAATATGAAAATATTGCATGTTAAATAATGTGTTTTTGGGGAACATATGGCCATATTGACACATACAGTTTGTTAGGTACAGTTATAGGTAACACCTTATTTTACAGATACTATGTTTTTCCCAATATAAGATTTCTGGAAAGGTTGTAAATTGGTGTTAATTATAGGTGTTTTTGCAGAACATGCAGAAATGTAAAATTTGTCTACAGGGAAGCAAAAAATAAATACATTTGGAGTAGAAAGTTTCGCTAGTCAGCAAACTAAACTCAAACAACTGCCTCTGAATATTATCTCTATCTTCACTATAGTTAGTGCCAAATTGCATACTTCTTTCCAGGAAACTTTCTAGAAAATGATATGGTAATTATGTATGAACCTGCAAAATAAAGCGCTACCCAAGTGTGTATATATATATAAAACTATGTCTATAACCATGATATCCTGGAAAAAACGGACGACTTTATTACCATGTGATGTGACTGTATGAACTGTATTCTATTCATATAAATGTTTTTGGGCTCATTCCACAAAGCATTCAAATTGTTACATGTACAATCAAAATCAAACATGAAAATTTGTACAGGCCAAATCACGGTATGTGCCCACATCCCTTCAGGCATCAAGACAGCTGGCAAAATGGCGTCACGTTGTGGTACAGGTCCACCTGCTGAGTGAGGTTTATTGTCATACAAATGAACAGAGTGAAAGGAGAGGGTGGAGTCTGCTCCTGATGATTACCTGCGAGTGGTTCTACCTGTTCCACCTGCTCCACCCCCCACCCCCCCAGCTCTCCCTCAGGTGTCAGCTGATGAGGGATCGGCAGGCCACAGGACTCCTGCCTGCCCGTCTGTCTGTCCTCATTCAGGAGTTACCCCTATCCACAGATAGAAGAAGGAAACGGGTGGGTGCAGCTTAACCTGTTTTTCTCCTCCATTTTCACCTTTACTCTCTCTCTCTCCAGTGTGGAGAGAGAGAAAGAGGAGTGAGGCTGTTTTTTTACTCTTCTGTTCTTTGGGAAGTAAAATTGAAAGTGGCTTCAGGATATTTGCTGACTGAAACAGGAACCCTTTGCCTCTGAACGCAGCATGGGGTCTGACGAGTCGTACAATTTTGTCTTTAAGGGTGAGTCATGTTTACTTGACTTGCTGTGATTGTGTAAGAAGAGGTAAAACATGTAGTGTGTATTACTTAGACGTTAAAGCCACCAGGTGCAACTCTTAACTACCTGCTCCTGTTTGTGAATAAGAGAGAAGGAAGTAAAGCAGGAAGTAATAGCTTTTTGTCCGTTTGGCTGTAAACCATTTGACCTTTGACCTGTTAAATAAACATTATCTTAAATTCCCTGCTTTACTAAGAGACTGTTATGTGCTTTAAATGCGTATTTCCCCTATGGTTTTCTATTCCATTCATTCCAAAGTAAAGTCAGCCACAGGGTTGACCTGCCATGTTTATATGATGTCACCTTGTCTCGTGAGGGTGACAGAAAATCTACACGTCAGAGAAATATCTGATTCATTACAGGAAGTTAAAGTTTTGACCAATTAACATTATATTTTTTGAGTTATTGTGTCATAAGCCAGTCATTAAAAAGCTCTAATGTGGTGATCAGGTAAAGTATTTGTAATGAATGAATTTTGACTTCTCCTGTCTGTCCCCGTTCAGTGGTTTTGATAGGGGAGTCTGGCGTAGGAAAGAGCAACCTTCTGGCTCGCTTCACTAAGAATGAGTTCAATCACGACAGTCGTACCACCATTGGCGTCGAGTTCAGCACGCGGACTGTTCAGCTGGACAACTTCACCATCAAAGCCCAAATCTGGGACACAGCGGGGCTGGAGCGCTACAGGGCTATCACCTCAGCGTGGGTACACACACACACACACACACGCACATATATATACATGAATGATAGACACATAATCAAGAAGTGAGAAGACTCACATCAGCGTTTGCTCAAGCATGTGTGCCAGTGTAAGTAAGACTGATTTCAGTGCATGCAATTAACGGTCACACCTCCTTCACGCACCATCACACCTTTTACAACTATAACAGCTTCCAGTCTGAATATAAGATGCAACTCATGCATGTTTGGTCTCTCTCATCTGGTGGACTCAGGTATTACAGGGGAGCAGTTGGAGCACTGTTGGTCTATGACATCAGCAAGCACCTGACCTATGAGAGCGCAGAGCGGTGGTTGAAAGAGCTGTATGACCATGCAGACCCTCACATTGTGGTCATGCTAGTGGGGAACAAGAGAGATCTGGACACCCTCAGGACCGTTCCCACAGAGGAGGCCAAGGACTTTGCAGGTCGGTTACGAAGTGTTATCTTTGTTTTTTGAATGTCCAGTCATGATGTCTTCATTTTATATGACTGGGTTTTAATAAAAATGTATCCTGTACCAATTCTTGTGATCATGAAATGTGTTTTTAATGCTCAGTATGGTAAATTTTGCTCCTTGAGTATGTCAGTGTTGGTTGATTGTGATGTTTGCCTTCCTTGCTGTCCAACCCAGAGAAGAGAGGTCTCATGTATATGGAGACATCGGCGTTGGACTCCACCAATGTCGAAGCTGCTTTCAGTGAAGTCCTCAAAGGTACAGGAGCCCGGTCAGTGTGTCCAAACACACATCCTCAGTTCATCTGGGCTCTTTAAATTACTTTAATGATGTGTCTTCATTCTCTCTAGCAATCCATAAGAAGGTGGCCAGCAGAGAGGTGACCCGTGGCTCCATCAGCGCTATAACCCTGTTTAGCCCCATCAAACCCACCGGCGAGGCGCAGGAGAAGGGAAGAAACTGCTGCAAGAGCTCCTAACAGACTGCTGCCCTGTAAAGATCTGCTCTGTCCATGTTAAACCAACATCACGCTTGACTGTCACTTGAGCTTAAGAATGACATCGTTTACACCCAGTTTGAAGAGCGAGGTACCTGCTTGACACTTAAGCAGTCAATGTACAAACCTCTTTAAATATATAAGATGTACAGTATATAACTCCAAAACAATAGATTAAGAGATGAAATTATTAAAATTAATTAATTAAAATATATATTAAACACTATATTTCTTGTTGTGGCTAATGGGCCCTTTCTACTATAGACAGCTGTGCATTTATTGTCATATCTTATCTTCATATCTTCATGTTTTTAAAGAGGCGTTGTGAAGTTACACTGCTTTTACAAAGGAATGCACTGGGATTCATTTGGAATAAATTATTTTATGTTATTCTGTTTGCACGTAATTACCTCACAAACACATGCATTTATTATCTGCATTAGACACATTATCTAAACTAGATTAGGGAACAGGAGAGAGCGCTGATGGGAAACAAAGACAGTGGTGGAAGAAGAATTCAAAACCTTTACTTAAGTCAAATTAGTGATATCCCAACATAAAACTACTCTGTTACCAGTAAAGGTGCAGATGTGTTATCAGCAAAATATAGTTTAATTATCAAAGTAGCAGTACTCATTATGTAGAGTATTATACTATTATATATATTACAGTATAGTACTGAGATGTTATATTATTGATGCATTAACATGTAAGCAGCATTTAATGTTGGATCTGGTCGAGATGAGGCACATTTTAACTTAGTTAAACTATGCTGGGTAGTTTAATCTATACAAATGCTTAATATTTTATTTGTTTATCATTCATCTTGTGTCTTAAATCTGGACCTGCAAAGTAACCAGCAACTAGAGAGGTCAAATAAACGTAGTGGAGTAAAAAGTACAATATTTTTCTCTGAATTGTACTTGAGTACAAATATAATGTAGTATTAAATGGAAATGAAACCGCCTCACATGTCGCAGACATAGACCCTGTTAGGGGTTGCTAGTAGACATTGCTTCATATTAAGGGGTCACACTCAAAAACACCTGGGAACACTGCTTTACCGTCATGAGCTGAAGGTGTTGTGTCTCTTCTCGGCCTGTAGATGTCAGTGCTGACGCTGTAAGTTTGAATTTCAAGCATCAGAGCTGAGCAGCGCAATGCATTTGTTCCCTCTCTCATTTCCTTATTAACTCCAGTATGCCTCATACTGCCATCTCGTCCCACTGTTCGTTCCATTAATGATCATGATATTAAGCTCATGTGGCGCTGCAGTGTTGTCGCCATGGTAGCAACCTGTGATACCCTCTTGACAAGCTAATCAGCGTGCCCATGAAGTAGGGAATTAATTTACACTTTTCTCAAAATTGTAAATTCATTCACAGACCTTATGGATTTGTGTGTGTCTGTGTGTGTGTGTGTGAGAATGCAGATGATCTCCACACTATGGATGGAATTAGACAGGCTCATATGGCACGAGTGAGAGAATATAAATCTACAGCAGTGGTAGTTAATGACATTCTGGACAGATAGTGCTCTGTCTCTGACTCACAGATGTGCATAAGGAGCCTTTACTGTGGTGTGTGCGCGCGTGTGTGTGTGTGTGTGTGTGTGTGTGTGTGTGTGTGTGTGGTGTCCCCAAGCAAGATTTCTCCGCCGGAGATCATTTTGCCACAGTGAAATGACCACAAATGCTTTTATTAAGTTTCTCTTATGAAAGTATGATAGGGAAGGCTCTGCACTGGCCAGTAAATGTTTAATTATTCCCTGTGAATGAGAATATTTTTATGGGCTGAGTTAAAACATCTGGTGTAATAATCCATGCAGGCTGAGCAGGCTGCACAGGTTGAAAGCCTGGTCATGATATCTGTAAATCTCCCTCTGTCCTGAGCCTAGAGCTAAGGGTTATGTTTGCAAAAATGATGAAATTAAAACATTACAAGCTCTCTGTTCTTTGTTAGGATGGGGACAGTTAGATTTTATCCTACCACTTTACAGATTCTCACAAATTCCTCCTGAATCTGTGTGTAGACAACTTTCTGACCTCGCCTTAAAGGTAAAGCACTCATCGTGGTTGGAAAGACTTGGATTTAGTACATACATGTGGTGGCTATTACCCACATGCTACCTGACATGTGTAGCCTGTAAAAAGTGTGTCTGAAAGCAGGACTCATATGCTAAAATGATGAGCAGCATGGCGCCTCTGACACCAACATAGAGCTGTTTATCTCCCATTTACGAGACCTCTTCCTCCAGGCACTTTGTGGGGAATCTTGTCCGCCAAGAACTTTCAGTTGCAGCATCACATCTGTATGGGTATAATTTTGACCTTTGACCTCATGGAGCATGCATCTTTTCTAAAACCAATACTTATGGAATCCATCATCTCTGTAGACTTGCTGTTTCTCTTCCCCTCTCGGATTCCTGACTTTTCCTTGACAGAGCTGTTTTTCTGCTGTTTATTTCTGCTTCCTGTGTTTGTTTGCTTGTTTATGTGCGTGATTACCAGAGACTGACACAAGACCCTACAAACCTCCATTCACATACACACAAAAGCTCAAAAAACATCTCTCTTGTCTTTTATTTATCTGTTGTCTCTCAGACCCAGAATATTCATGCACACATTCACAAAGGGGTATTTTGTGGTAATTTTGCACATCATAGCTGCGCTGTGAAAAACATGCATCTCCAAAATGTCATCTTTTCACAAGCTAAGACAAACAGTATTGTTTGCCGCTTTGTGACAATGCATTTTTCTGCTAATCCAACGGTGGTGTATTTAGTTTAGTTTAAGGCTAGAAAAATGTTCTCAACCCGGAACGCAAATTTTAAGATTTCCACGTCAGCTGACATCAACACAAAAATAGAATCAAAGTCAATGCACGCTGATTACCATGGTGATGTTGTTATGGCGACCAATCAAAGGGAGATGTGAGCTGATGGTTGGCTGTGTGTTCAGACTCTACTCCTCAAAATGCGCAGTAGAGCGAGAGCTGAGAATGAGCTGAGAGGTGGATTATTGCCTGGAGGTGATTGCAGAAAAAAATGTTAAGAGTGTCTTTATCAGTCCTGCTCGAAGCCTTGAGCTGTTTAGTCTCAGCTCAGCTTGCTATGAGATTAAAACATGTTTAAAAACAGTTTCCATAACTGCGCGTGTGTACATTTGTGTGCATTATTGTGTTTAGCTGTATCACCTCCCCATATATAGTCAATTAATGCCTTTAAAAGCCTCTAATTTCAAAAGGGAGCCTGTTGTGCTTGGCCGTCCGTATTCAAGGCCTAGCTGGGGTCACAAGATTCCTTTTCGGCATGCAATTTAACAGGTTGCCAGCTACAAACAGAGCCGAGAGCCTCAGCATCGGCTCACTTAACATAATATTACATACCTCAGTTGCCATGACAGCCAAGGCGTTTGTCTGTGAGTCTGTGACGCTAAACGGCTGCAGGTGTAAAGTGATGCAGTGAGCTATTATTTGAGTGCCACTTTCAACTGAAACCAGAAACAGTGAAAAATAGGGTCGTCATTAACATAGTATCTCCGGTGTGACAGGTGCTCTTTCTGCTGAGTGTACATTTGTGCTTAAGTGACGAGAGCAGGAGGCGGATCGTGCTTTAGTCAGTGAATGGCAGCTTTTTTTCAGTCACGTTAGCGTAATAAAGTATTTTATCCACAGTCGTAGCTAAGACTTGAGTTTTGCCTGGTGTCGTGTAGCTGCACTCACCACAAATCCACTGACCCTAGTCCAACTCCAACATTTTACTCATCAGAACAAAGTTTCACAGCACCACTTCGATGGTGATTTCTCACTTTGGCACAATTATTACACTTTAGGAAAGAAGACACCTGGCTGCAACTAGAATATGAAACCCTGAGCTTCCAAACGTGTGACTCCGAGAAAAACTTTTCAGCTGCTCCTTCCAAGGGAGGGGGAGAAGGCAATAATACCACCCGGCCCCTAAAAGTGCTCTGCTCTTTCTCAGGAAAACAAAACGTCTGGCAATACAGTAAGTGACAAAAGGGGCGTTAAATTGAGTTTGTGAGTAGATATTTCCATATGTGTAGCCTGTTACTCTCCTGCTCGGCTTTTGTTCCATGTGGCTCGTGGACGGAGGCACAGTCCAGTCCAGACGGCATGGCTCAGCCAGGAGATCCTGAGCATGAAGATACCATAGTTATTCTTATAGATTTCACGTGCTATTTCGTTCCACTGAATCATTTCACTGAATGACCCTGAGTGGGGCCTTTCTGTATAGCGGGCTTTCGTATTTTTCATTCTATGGTTTTGTTGTGTAGATCCTTGTAGTGAGGGCTGCACTTTCTAATCAGAAATATGTTCCTATTTTATGTGCACCACTGATTAAAATGCTTTTTAGCTGAAATGCAAGAGCACACAGAGGCAGTGTGTGCGCATTTTGAGGATAACAGTTGATGAATTGATGGCCCTCCTGAGCTAGATCTCCCTGGAATTGTAGATTGTGGGAAAACACATGTTGTTGTCCACTTTCCTCACACAGGGGGGGAAACATGCTCGGGCTTGAGGACAAGAAAGTTGAACCAAGGTCACTGCCAAGAAATACAGCACATTTAAACTCTCTGCGGCTGTGTGCAAGTGTGTGTGCAAAACAGAAAGAAAGGCATTAACATACTAGAGTCCTTTTCAGTGTGAGTGAGGGCATGCATATATGCATAATCCTGCATAAATACGTGATGGTCTCTGATGCCTTTAGCTGGACTGTGCTCTGTGTGTCGTGTGTAGTTTCCTCTCTACGCAGTGAAAGCTCCGGGATGCATCTAAAAATACCATGAGCCCCAGAGGAAAGTGAAGATGGGAAACCATTTACACAAGCATAAGAGGAATACGGGGCTCCTTCTCCTTCCAAAGACAGCAGCCCAGGAGGGACGCCCGCAGACAGGAGTCACACTGTGGCCTGGATTGGAGGGATTTCCCCTCGTTCTTTCAAGCATGCAGTTTTGTTTATTATATTGCCTGGAAAGTTGACTAAGTAACTTTGTTAAAGAGGAGATTCCCTCCTTTCTGTTATATTGAGTTGCACACTGTATCAAACTCAAATGTGCTTCTTGCTCTGTGTATGTTGGCATTGAGGGTTGCACTAATCCAGGGTGGTACTGTAGCCTAGACTCATTAAGGTCATTTCCGTCTATTTACTGAATTAAAAACAGATTTTTGGGAGATGTAGATACAGGGGCAGACTTGCACACGAATCGTGAAGAGATAAGGAGGAGGAAGAGGAGGAGGAGGAGGAGGAGGAGGAGGGGGCGGGGGCGGGTAGTTAGGAGGAGGAGGGAATCCAGATGGGAAGGAGCAGCCTCGGCGCCGCAGGAGAGAGATAGAGAGGAGAGACAGACTGGAGGAGAAAACGCAAAGCCTCATCTCTGCCTGGAGATGAAAGATACTTTTATCTCAGACTGAACAATCGGATTTCACTTGGTGCCGCCATGTATTTTGGTACGTAAACGATGCGTTATGCTTTTAATCTCAACAGGTTTTTTTTTTTGGTTGACAGTAACGCAGCAGAGTCACTTGTTGCTATATGCTGAAATGGATGTGAGCTTTGTGAAGTCAATCACCTGCTCAGTGAAACAGACGGAGGCAGTGATTGTGCTGCTTATCCTGTGCGTCTCTTAGAATTAAAAGCCTAGATCATTGTTGATGTATTTTTTTAGATTAGAGCCTTTTAATGGATCATGAAAAAATAACAATAGCATACAGGGCGAATTCTTCTACAAGAGAGATAGCATACAGATATAATAGCAGAATAGCTCATAAAAGACAATTTACTTTACTATGAATTGTTCTATATGCATGCTTATACGGTTGAATGCCTTATACTGTACATTTCTTACAGGATTATAAACTATAGGAAAAAACACTGTACATGGATGAAGTAGATACATTATTATTGCTTTAGATTATTACATGCAAGTTATGGAAATTATATTTAACGATGACCAACTGCATTTTTAGGCTACTTAAAGAAGTGTCTAAACATTTCAGCTCGTGTGTGTGTCATCTCGTCCACGTGTTTCTTGTAGCTCGTAAAATCTTTAGTTAGCCTATTGATCACAAAAGTACAGGGTGGGGGCTGAAATCTAATTTTACCTTTTTAAATAATCTCTGATAAAAAATAATTTAACAGTTTCTGTCAAGTGCATTATTCTGGTTCAAGTATGAAAAATATGCATATAAACATCTATATGGCTTTCTAAGTATCCTGACGCGACTGCGTGCCTTCACCTCAGCTAAAAGTTTAGAGGAGTTACTCAACATAACTGGCCAAAGCAAATTAATGGCGCACAATAGGCTGTATGGAAAAAGAGTTGCCTACACAGCGTCCAGTAGTGAGAGTGAGTTTGTTATCTGTATCCACAGGCGCATTTATGCAGAGTTTACACTGGTTTTTACGCTGCCTGGCGGGGTTTGCCCTGTAACTCCCGTGTTTTCTCATTTTGATGAAACGGAGTCTCATGTAGCTCTTTTGGTTGCGGCGCACGGCTTGGAAGGATAGAGGGCGTGGCGATGCCTATCCTGGTGCAATCTTGGTGACAGTTTCTCACGGTCCGCTGCCCGCCTGCCCGAACAGGTCCACAACCCAGAGCACTTTCCATTACATTTTTTGGTCACCATTTTTTTTTGGTGAAGTCACACCCAGATAAACCTTTCCAAAAGCACACAAAACCCTTTATTCATATTTGTTCGTCTTTCCACTTTCTCAACAAGCTGACACGTGATCCATGGACCATGTGCAATCCACAATTAGTATCCTATAGACTACTGAAGGCCTTTCATTTACTGTGGTGACTCTGTATACAGCCATCTGAAGGCAGTAGGTATCTGCTCCATCTGCAGCTTCTAAATGTCAAGCCACAATTACGCACCAGATCCGCTGTTTCAATTTTCTGCAACAAGCACCAGATTGTTGCGAAACAACCACAGAAACCTCAGTGCATATGTGCACATCAAACTGGTCGGTTATGGTTAATTATTCTCACCCGGTGTCTCCATCCAAAACTCCTGGTAACCGGGGCAACGGCCGCGCGCGTCATCTTCTTTTTAACCAGTCTGACCAAGTGTCGCCCGGAGCTCCGCATTTTTAATTGCAATACAGGTGGAGGCGTGGCTGTGATGAGCAACATGATGTGATAGAGATTGTTTGGATTACATTTTATAACGGTGTTCCAACAAACAAAAGAGTGTTTTAAAAATAGTTTATTTATTGTGCCCAGACGCACTGGGCAGGGCGCACCTGACTGCGATCCGCGTTGGGTTCACGAAAATAGAGCCATCTCGCGCCCGCAGAGCAGCAACTAACCCACTATCGACTTGTGGAGGAAAGGAGATAAAAAGAAAACGCCTGTGCAGAGAAAGTATACAGACAGCTGCTGATTCTTAGGATAGACAGATGAGACAGACAGGATGGACATCTAGGCCTACAGTATCTGAAACATGACGCATTTGTATTAACATGTTGAATAAAATACCACAAAGTAATTTGTTGAGTGTTAAATGTTAAGCCTATATGTTTACGATTTTGTTTCTTGTCAGCATTGCAGTTTTGAGTCAGCAGCAGCTGAGCTTGTTACAGGTTTAAATATCCTCGATCATATGTATAATTATGTTTATCCTGCAGTCATATAAGTTATTTTTTACAACTGGTTACATCATTTCTCTATATTGAGCTCTTTTTTTAAAGCTCTTTACCAACATGAAGCTCAGCACAACAGTTATCTCATATCCAAAATGAATGCAACCAAAAACATTTCGCACACATCTCAGGATCAGCTCTTGTACCAGAACACTTTGACCTAAAGAAACACTAACAACAGGTAGCATTACAATATGTATCACTAATGTCTTTGAAGTAGCTTTTATTTTATGTGTATTTTTGCATGAACCAAAATTCCACTACAACAAAAAGAATGGCAACTCTTTGTTACAAAAATGAATCAGAAATGCTGCAATATGCTTCAGTAAGCTTTGTTTTCCTAAACAAAAGTAGCGAGGAGAAGAATTCCTCCATGGAGTCTCTCTCTCTGTGTCTGGCTGCGTCCATGTTGACTGAAAAACTTATTCCAAACATTTGCCTGTTTACAATGCAGAGATGGCGTGAAATTGAAAAGGAATAATCACCTGGGTATAGGTGCTCTGCTAAAATGGGAATCAGCTGTGGTTGCTCTTCTCTATTTTTATTTTTATTTTAGATGTAACACACTGCAGTCTA
This sequence comes from Maccullochella peelii, assembly GCA_002120245.1. Lineage (NCBI taxonomy): Eukaryota > Metazoa > Chordata > Actinopteri > Centrarchiformes > Percichthyidae > Maccullochella > Maccullochella peelii. The sequence continues at coordinate 52,353 of LKNJ01001128.1, forward strand.
ATTTACAGTAATTGTGTTTTGTTTGGATTTTAAATAGTATGTAAACATGTGCACAATGGAGTGTGAATACACAGAATGAGAAAACAGTTCATGAAATTTGAAATATGTGGTCATTGAATACATTTTGTGTCGACACAATGAAAAGTGGTCCACAGTTTAGTCCACATTGACTGCTGTTGTGCTGACTGTGTGGAGAGTTTTGGAAAAGTGAAGTCAGTATTAAGAAATGTGTGTAACCAATTATATGTTATACTGTTATACTGTAATAACGCACGTGCCCCTACTGCAAATACGTCAGGTCAAACACACACAACATTACGTGCACACACGCACACACACACACACACATACACACAAGACTTACAGGCAATCAGACTAATGGCAGAGCGGATGGGTGTGTTGTGAGTTTGATTCTGATGATTACACTTGCGGGCTGGTCCTGAATCAAACTGCAATCAAGCTCAGAGAACATGCAAACTAGAAAACAAGCTTCCATAATCAGGAGTCAGCAACACAAACAAGACACTTATCACGCAGCAGTTTTAGTAATGGCCTCATTGAACCAGAAATTTTTGTGTGGGTGCGTGTGTGTGTCAGGTTGCAAGTGTATGAGTTTAATTTTGATATAATAATGTGTTTGTAATGTGGGTGATTGTTTGCCTGTGTGTGTGTGTGTGTGTGTGTGTGTGCGCACCCTGCCCATAGCTGGAACTGTAGTTCTGCACCTGTGTAGAGTATTTGATTAACCTTCAGTGGCCCCCTGTGTGTGTGTGTGTGTGTGTGTGTGTGTGTGTGTGTGTGTGTGTATAAAAGCACATTTGGCCCTATGAGCAGACCTGACACAGCCTGAAGGTCCCATATTTAAAAAAAAGCTCTCACTTAACCGCATGTCAAGAATGATTATATATAGATAATGTTAAGTGCACATTTCCGTGTTCATTGAGGAAAACAGATCATAAAACCCCGTTATGAGTTCCGAGTAGTAAGTTGTAACAGTTATAAGTCAATTAATCAATTAGTTGATCGTCAGAAAATTAATCAGGCAACAATTTTGACAGTTGATCAATGATTACAGTAAATTTTTTAGCAAAAATGCCAAAAATGTCCTGGTTCCAGCTCCTCAAATGTGAAGATTTGCTGGTTTTCTTTGTCTTCTATGATACTATGATAGTAGACTTTGAGTTTTGGACTGTTGGTCAGACAAAGCAAGACATTTGGTGACTAACATATTTACATATATTAATTCTCTATGTAAGATCTTAATCTGCAAAGGATATTGCACTCTCAAATGTAATAAATTAGAGATAGGACACAATGGAAATACTCAAGTACAAGTACCTCAGAATTGTGCTTTAGTACAGTATTGAGTAAATGTATGTACTTACATTTTATTTCATTTACTTATGTTACATATTTTACGTCCCTACCATGAGTGGGTGTTTCAGACTAACATAAGATAAAGTGATGTTTGATCTGAGTGAACCTTTATCTTATCAGTGCCAATATGACACTGTTTTATGTTTTTCACAGTTCGAAGTTGTCTAACAGGCTACAGAATATGTTTTGTTAATTCATGACACAAATTATTCATAGAGAACAAGACACGTAAACATTGGCATTTAACAATAGTAATGTAAATGGGACTGGGTTAGCTCCTGACACACTGTTATACAATACAATCAGAGCACATAATGTCTTCATCTAGTTCTCTCTGGTGTATTAGTTTCCATCAGCATCATATTATATCTATAAAGAATCACCTCATCTCTATTGAGTCATTCCTCCATATGTTTATCCATCCACCTGTCTCCTCCCCGCTGTGCCGTCTCGTAGGTAATGTGTGTCACAGCGCTCTGCCGCCGCTGGCCCGTCCCACGCTGGGCAGGACCCAGCCCTCCCCAGACGCCAAGCCTCTCCTCCCCTTCCACCTGCTGCCTGCGTTCACTGACGTGAGTACTGTCAGTCATCGTAGTTGTCATGGCAACCACGCTCTCACCAACTGTACTCTCCTGCCTTTTTCTAAAATCAAACCCCCAATCATTAACTTCTATCACGCCGCTTTCTGCTGCAAGTGGAGGAGTTTATTTCATGGAGTAGTCTGCCTGCGTGGAGTTATTTTTCAATACACAGATGCATGAGCGAGCTGCCCACACCTTTCCAAATATATCACCTCTGATGCAGAGAGCTGTGACATTTCAACGCAACCTGGGGGGTGGAGCTGATTCCTTGGTATTCCTCACACAGCTTTTCCTAGAGCTGTCTGCCCCAGTGTTTGTGGAGGGTGAAGGTGGGGAGAACTTAAGCTGGATGAGTCCGAGCCCCGAGGACAGGTGATGTGTCAGGCAGGGAGCAGGGCTGACGCCACGTTTATAGGCGAATTGTGTTGTATGTCTTAATATACTCCTGGCTTCCTGCCTGAATCAATGCAGTATAAGTATATACCGACAATGCAAAACCGTTTCCAACACCCCGACACCAGAAGTGTCTCCTTTTGCGTGTGTATTTGTTTCCAGCACATGAAGCCAAAAAAACATGAAGTGTTTTTTTTGTCCTCACACTTTCGCTAATACCAAACCCATTACAAGACCTAAATTTGAAATGTAGCACCCATCTCTAAAATGTGATGTGCTCCTAGATGTGTAGAAGAGAGATAAACTGAGGGTTTAAAAGAAATAAACGATTGTGTGTATGTGTCTGCATTTGCTGGGCTGTTAGTGTGCAGTGTAGTAGATTTATACTGTGTGTGTGTGTGTGTGTGTGTGTGTGTGTGTGTGTGTGTGTAACCTCTCCCTCTTTGTCAAAAAGCTATTCTCCCACCTGAGGAGGAGTCTTGGCCCCCTCCATTTCACCGCATTCTCCTCCTCTCTCCAGCCTTCTCATCCACCTCTTCCACTTTCCCTGCCTTGCTCTTGCTCCATCAGCCTCTTCACGTCAGCTCTCCTCTCTTGTATTTTCCACTTTGTCTCTTGCTGTCATCTTCACCTTCTCTCAGCCTCTCACCTCACACTTTTTCTTGCTTTCAGAGTTTTCAACTCCTCCTTTGTTGTCCTCTTCAAATTGTGTCTCACTTACAATTTACCAGAGGTTTAAAATCGTCTTCAAATATCTCACATCGCCTTCCCCCTGCTAAGTCACATCCCGTCTCACGTATTTATAACTCTCTTCTTTCTTTCATTTTATTCCATTTCCAACACTTCTCTCACTCTGCAGTTGCATGAACATTGTCAGGCCTATAAAAAGTCACTGACCTTTACGATGCATGCTTTTGGTTGGGTGTAATTTTGGAGATTTATGGCTTTTAACTCTTTTTCTATACAATGATGATGGAAAAGGATAATTGGCTACATTCTTGAAATAAAGTGCAACATGCACATTACCCCACATTGTTGTTTACTATCAGTAAATCCCCACACTGGAGAAAGTGGAACCAGAGAATTTTTTGGCATTTTTGCTTAAAAACATTTACTATCGAAATAGTTTCTGATTAATTTTCTGTCAGTCAGTTAATCACCTAATTGTTTCAGCTCTAAATGACACCTTTGAGGTCAGGATAACATGTTCCTCAGTTGCCAAATCATAACAGAAGTTATTGTAGGGCACTTTTCATCTAGAGCAGGTCTAGACCGTACTCTTCATAGTATTATTTACAGAGACCCAACAATTCCCAGCATGAGCAAGCACTAGGCAACAGTGGCAAGGGAGAGAGAGAGAGAGAGCGAGCGAAGGTGGAAACATACAGTAGTACAGTACAGTTCCACATAGAGATGTAAAGTAATAGTAGTGGTAATGATAGTGGGTGGTAATGATGTTAATATTGATAAAAAATAATAATAAAGGCAGTATAATAATAGTAATACTAATAATAACAATAATAGCAGCAGCAGGAACACGGGGGCAGCATATTGTTTAATAGAAACCTATGGTAGCACTTCATGTGCAAAAAAACTAACAGAAAGAAGCATAAAGTTTTGTCTCAAGTATATTTTGTCTGCAAACTGGGTAGATAGCTTACCATAGTGTAAAGGGAATCTTCTCCCTCTGATTTGAACCTGTGGGTGTTCAGTAAGTGGGCACACAGCTGAACTCTAGTTGGCTATGTTTTCTCCTGAAATGTGTGTTTTTATGTGTGTGTGTGTGTGTGTGTGTGTGTGTGTGTATAAGCCTGCACTTTCTTGTGAATGTAGGTGCTATGTGTGTTGGCCCCCGTAAAGCACTGCACAGGAGTTTGTTTGGTGCCCACATGTGGGTTGTCATGGTTACAGGGTTGCACGTACGTGTATATGTGGATGTCTGTCGTGAGTCAGGGATCCAGAGCTGCAAACTGGGACTTCTCTGGGCTTGTAGTTTGACAGAGCTTTTTTTATTTTTATTTTAAATGGAAACAAAAAAGTGCTTTTGTGTCCAAGCAAATAATAATTTAAATGACAACCAAAAGCAGCAGCTCATTCATCATAACCCACCCTTTTTTTAGGTGCTTGACATCATGCGCTCACACATAGCTGTCACGCTCGTACGCAGTGTAAGTCCAGGAACATTCATCATTATAAATGTTGAGGCTCTTGACTGTGCTCCAGGTAAAAGTCTGCTTTTCTTCACTTGGCCATATGTTTCAGCCATAACTCACTCCATGGAGCTGAGTATGTCTGACACGCCACCACCGCTGTGTGTGAGGAGGTGAGACAGAATATACTAATTAGTATTGAAGCTATGCGGTGGATGTCTTTATTTACTGTATCATCCACTGAATTTACTGCTTTTATTGCTTTTAATGTCACAGTAAGCAGCATGGATAGATGTAGCAGTGGACAACGGGAAGGAGACAGATTGGATTCAGCAGGTGTGTATGTACAGAAGAAAGAAAGAAGAAGCAATGAGTAAGAAGGGCAAAGTGACTTTGCCACAGGTGCTAGTCCACCTCAGAGTGCGGAGTGGGAGTGAAGGGTAAGAGAGTGAGTCCAGTGGGAGGCAGGAAGGTGACTTTGATCAGACGGAGAGTTCAGAGGGGAGCAGATGGAGGGGTGAAGTGAGGAGGCAGGGAGACGGGCTTTTCACCGATGTTAAAATGTTCAGTCTCATTCAGAGAAACATAAAAACTACTCTCACATTCTCCTAAATGTTTAACATTAATGTGGCCATGTATATACACTTAGCCTTCCACCGTGTATTTCCATTGCATGGTTATTACAGACGTCTAATGAATGATTTCTTAATTTTTTACAATTTCATGATTCGCATGAGAGGTATATTTGGTTTAATATGTTTGTTTGAGTTTTATATACACAAACAGCTGCAGGCAAACAGGGAGAGATAAGAGACCAATGACTGTAGAGGTGCATTCCAGTGCCGCCGCCTAGAGTGATGATCAAAGGAAATGAGCGAGAATGCGCGCACACACACACACACACACACACACACACACACACACACACACACACACACACTTACAGACAGATTCAGTTGCATTCGTAATGTTTGAAGAGCAAAGAATTCATCTTTGGCACTAAAGAAACAAGCTAAATCTCCAGTGTGGCACTATATGTTCCCAGGGCTTACAGAACTAGTTGGCTGACCCATAATAAAACATAATCTTTTACGTCACCTTCAGCCAGATTTCCATAAAGCCTCCCTGGTTGTGGCTGCTTATATGGCTCCCTACATTTCATCACAGGTAATAGGTTTGTTTTGCTCCACAAAGGACAGTTGGGTTTTATTGCTTTAGAGTATATGTGCTCATTAAACATTCCTGGAGGTAATGTCCAGAGGTGCACAGCGCTGTGTGGTCAGGTACTGGTAGAGTTATTATGCACACAGACACACACATGCAAAGACACAGGGAGGTTTACTGCCTGTTTCTTACACTCATAAAGAAAACTAGTCTGGAGGTGACTGGTCCATAATTTCCACCTTAGTTGGTGTTTTTTATGTATTATTTATGTAATTTTTTTTATGTGCGTTCATGTTACAGAACAACACACATGGATTCAAAATTATATAATTTTGTTTCCTCTGAATGGTAAAATGCATTATTATTACCTTACGAGGAATGTTTCCAAACCTCACCTTCATTTATGACTGTCCGTGTGGAAAGACCATCAGCAGGATCTGTGTCGTGGGGCCTGGGTGGGAAAGGGGCTGGGTGAGGATAGGCTTTCAGCATGAAGCCCTCGCCCCCTGTAGGTTTGAAAGGTGGCTGTAAAATGTTTATTGTTAGCTCCATCATGGAGAGCGGAGGCTGTGGTCAGGTGGGATCCATGGTGGCCACACTGGATTCACATAGTTATGTGTTTTTGTGTGGAAACATTCAAAGTAGCTTTTCCAAATCTGTCTTGCTGCATAATTTGCTTCTCTGCTGTCCATCTGTGCCCATATGCTGCTGTTCAGTTATGCTGCATTTTGATTAGGAAGAACAGCATCAGGCTAGCCAATTAGTGCGCTAGGATCAAGTGGTTCTGACCAATGGAAGGGCAGGAAGCTCTAACCAGTGAACAAACTAATGCTCGCAAGCGCGACAGAAAATTGAGATGTAAGCAATGAATTTAGCAATTTTTTTTTCAAAAATATGGGTGTTTGAAGCATACTGAGCATACTGAATTAATATTTTTATCCTTTTTTTCACTATTAGAATAAATTGATCCAGCCTCTATTCTGCCTTTGACAGCCATCAAAGTCTCACTTTAAACCTGTTGGGGTTAGTTTAGGCTTAGCCTCTCTAGAGCGCAGGGCATGTCATTTACACACTCTTCATATTGTCCTGTTGCCTCTAGTGAATGATGTGTGAACATGTGTATGTGTTACATACATGTGCTCTTGTGTTCATGCAGACAGGCAAACTACTTCAGCTCCTCCTTACGACCCCCACCTCTAACCTGAGATATTATAAATCTGTGTTTTCTTGAAAGGAGCATATTCGCTTGCAGACAGCATGTCATTTACACCTTAGGTGATCACTTTCACAACCCTAAACCAGTTGTGACCTTGATGTTGCGCTTCTCCTTTGTTGCAGATGGATCACGTCCATAAAGCTCTGATTGGCCCATGCTTTGGGCTAACCTCACCGCTGAAGAGGAAGGCCAGTTCCTGCGGAGTCTGTCGACTGAGGTTCAACTCTGAAGTGGGTGTTGTCCTGTGGGAAATGCACACTTTAAATTGTTTTTCTTTTCAGGGTGCTTTTATTTCTCACACACACCCTTGCATGCCAGTTGAACGGCTGAGGAGACCTGTCCTTGTTACTTTGTTGTTTTACTGGTTCTGAAGCGAGTAGAGCTGCCTCATGTAATAACTGGGTGACATGCACACCTCTAATGATCTTTGTAGAGCAGCCATTTTGTATTGTGCTCATTACAGGATGATTCATCAACAAGCACTATCATGTGCTGAAGTGCAATGCAATATCACCACTCCTATTTCTAACAAGAAGAAAGTCTTTGAAAGTGTAGCAGCACAGGAATCATTGTCAGAAAAAATACATGGAAAACAGAAAGAATATGTAAATGTAAAACAAAGGGCTGTTTTACTCCAAAATTTACAACTGCAACTGATGTAAGCAAGCATTTACATCAGGTACATTAAAAACTATGATTTACTTGTTGCCTGGTGTTAGTCTGTATATTAAAACATCTGTCAATCAATGTGGGAGTCATAGAAGCCTCTGAAACTTTATGCTGGACCTACATTTTTGACACTGTCAGGTTTATAATTAGATAATTGTGTCCACTCAGTTCATACCTTCTTGTTTGCTGCTGTGTATACAGGTGCAGGCTTCTTCCCATTATAGCGGCACCAAACACGCGAAAAGGCTGAAAGCTATGGACGCCCCAGATTCAAAGATCAGGACCTCTGAACCGGTCACCAAGGAAACTACATCGCAAATCCTCTTGTCACCCTGCTCACAGCCCTCCAGCTCTGACACAACATCAGGAGGTGTGTGTCTGTGCAGGCACACATACTTCCCCTGTGTATGTGTGTGTACAGACATCAAATGTATGACAGTGTTAGATATATGAATGTACGCCTCAAACCTTCTTTTCCCAGTCACGACTTTAACTCTTTGATGTGATAAACCTCCTGCTGCGTTGGGTTTCACAGTGAAGAGATTAAAGGTTGAGCATTATCCTCTTTCTTCATGTCTACATTTACTGACCTGCTCAGTGGCCTCCGGAGATTAAAAAACACATTGAAAATTCTTTGAATATAATCCATGAGTAACTGTGTGTGTGTGTGTGTTTGTGCAGGCGCCTACAGTACATGTGTGCCTGGAAATATGTCAACATAAGTGTGGAGGTGTGTCAAAGCATTGACTGCTTTCCAACATGTGTATATGTGTGTGCCAGTCCCTGATGTGCTGCTTTTGCATGTGTGTGGGCGTTAAGGAATGGAAATAATAAATTTTGCTGCAAGCTAAAGAGCAAAAACGACAGAAGAATTGTACTTGACATCGCCGATATGATAGTTTGTTTGTAAGAGAGAAAGAACGATCCCAGCGAAGTGGAATGAGATGGCAGGAGAGCACTCTGAAGATTACTTCTGCAAACAGCCTCGCTGGCTTGTAAGAGTGGGGAATCAATGGTAACGAACAGACACCCACTCAGCTAGGCAGAGCTAATCATTGTTATTAGCAAAGAGTGAATCCTTATATCAGCACGCGCTCCTCCAGGGAACCTCTTCAAGTCAGTCTCACAAAAGATAATAGAGCCAAATCATGTCTACACAGAACTGTTTGTTTAAGTGCTGTGGGGCAGATCCTTGGGGAAATCATTGATTATTAGTGCGATTAGTGAGGTTGATAGAGCTCATAATCACATGTAGCCTGGTGAGTTTTTGTCTCTGTCTCTTTGTGTAAGTAGTAAGAGTTCAGGAATTTCATAGAAGTGGAAAATTGTTCAAGTTTCGTCATCATCTGTCTTTCGCTGTCCCCATCTCTCTTGCTTGCTTTCTATACTCTTTCTGTTTGTTTCTTACCATATTTTTGTTTCTCACACTACTTACGCTGTCTTTTTAATGTGGTTTCTTTCTATTTCTTCAGAACCCTCAGCCCCAAACCCTACATCAGGGACGGCACCATCGAGCAGCGGCCCCTCTGAAACTGTGAAAGCACCCTCTGACCCTTCCCTATCACCCAGCCCGAGGACACCAGAGAAAGACACACAAAGAGACGGAGAGGCGGAGGTAGCTCCAGAGGAGGAAACAGAAGAAGAGAAAGCTATACGTCTTCTCTACTGCTCCCTCTGCAAGGTGGCCGTCAACTCTGCCTCCCAGCTGCAGGCCCACAACAGTGGTGAGAAACTGTAGGCGCTGCTGTCGTTGACCTGAGCCTGCTTGTGCTATGTCTGAAACTCTGTTGACGTGACTTTATATCTGCTCAGGTACAAAGCACAAGACAATGCTGGAGGCAAGGAGTGGCGATGGAGCCATCAAGTCCTTCCCGAGGACGGGGGTCAAGGCCAAGTTGGCTGCACCGCCTGAGTCGTCAACTGGACTCCAGAACAAAACTTTCCACTGTGAGATCTGTGATGTGCATGTCAACTCCGAGACTCAGCTCAAACAGGTTAGTTGCTGAACATGTCTGGTCAATAACAAAACTCAGACTAGGTACTGATTTTCACATTACAGAGCTAAGTTTAGACCAGTTTTAGGCATCAGAGGAGATATGGGCAGGACAGGATTAGGACAGAAGACCACATTCTTTGTTTGCATTGTGATGTTATGTTTAAGAAGTTATGCTCTTGTGTGACAAATGTTACACCACAGAAACAGTATTTTTTTTTCAGTTGTGTAAAAAGTAATCACATCCTTAAAAAAAAGTAGCTACCAATGCAACAGTTTGAAAATACTTCATTATAAGCAAAAGCCCTGCATTCAAAATCCTACTTAAGTAAAAGTATAGAAGTATTATCAGCTACGAAAAGTAAAAATACTCGTTCTACAGATAATTCTCCCCTATGACTGGTTTATTAATACCGATGCCTGTGTGTAAGCAGTATTTTACTGTTGTAGCTGGTTGAGCTAGTTTGAACTACTTTATGTACTGTTAGGTATTTTAGTCCAGTGGTTCCCATCCTAGGGGTTGGACCCCTTCAAAGGGTTACAAGATAAACCTGAGGGGTCATGAGATGATTCATGGGAGAGGAAAGGAGAAGAAGAAGACCTGCTACACAAATTTGAATTCATTTTTTGGACTTTTCTCTGACCTTTGCTTACTTTATAATTTTACCTCTTTGGGCCTCAAACAGTTATTTAAATGAAACCATCTGAGAAGTCTAGAGGGGAACTCAGTCTTTGGTGGAACGGCTAATATCTCATAGACATCCGAAACTGAAACACTGCTTTTTTGTAAGGGGTCACAAGCCAAAGAGGTTGGAAACTACTAATCTTTAGCAATGTGTTATAATTTAAAAGCGTGTCATATGTTTTTTAATGTAAAATCTTAATATAAACACTATCTAGTAACTATAACTGTCAGATAGATGTAGTAGAGTAAAAATGACTATATTAACCTCTGAAATGTAGTGGATTAGATATATAAAGCAGCATAACATGGAAATACTCATGTAAATATAAATATATATAAACTGTGTACACTATGTACACTAACTAACTAACCATAGTAGCTACGTTTCTCGAGCAGTAGGTGACACGAGAAACACTTCTCACTGGTTAGTTCCTCTTGTGAATGTACAGCAATGAAAAGGTCAGCTGTCACACACATTTGCCACTCACACAGAGTTCAACATCAACAGAGCCATCATCACTTTACCCATCATGCACTACAGAAAGGCAGTTCAGGACCGTGCATATATTTTATTCCCAATCACAGTGTGAACATCTCACACCTGTCGCTGCAGGTGAGTTAAAATCACAGATCCCTCAAGATAATGAGCACAAAGCTACTGAGCCTAGTCTGTTTCAGCAAGCATCCGAATATGACGTTAGCATCTCTGTTCGTGATATGAATGCACATCGTTGGTCTTCACAACTGACTGTTGAAAAGTTAACTTTGGCCAGGTGCTCATGAATATTTAGCAGTTCACCACTGATTGTGTGCCTCGCTAGCCATAGCCATCTGTTTGTGCTTGTCAATCAAATCAGGAAGATTTCCAAATCCGCCCTTCATGAATATTTTCATTCTCAAAGTCAGAGCCAGCAATATATGAGCATTCTGCCCGTATCATGAAAATAGGAACTTTGATTGAGCTTCCTTTAATTTCCTCTTCACTGATTATCCAAATCTAAGCAAAGGCAACTAATGCTTCTTTCTTTGTCCGCTCCATATTTGTGCTGCTGCCTGCGTCTCTCTGGCTTTGTTCTTCTGTGTGTTTAACTGTCTGTTTCTCTCCCCCACTCCAGCACATCAGCAGCAGGAGACACAAGGATAGAGCAGCAGGTAAACCAGCCAAGCCTAAGTTCAGCCCCTACACTCCCACCCAGCGTCACCAGAGTTTCCAGGCAGTGAGTATTCTGCTGCTGCTTCATTTACTTTCATCCCTCATCACTGTGTTTGTGTAAACGGGTTGACTCTCCAGAGCCTCCTCCAGGAAGCTCCACTCCCTGCTTCCAATTTGACAAATCGTCAGTGATATGGGTTGAAGAATCTTGTGTCTGAATTTTTTGTATCCAATGATGTTGTCAGATTACATTAGAGAGGAGGGCAGATTCATGATCTGATTGTTTGGCAGTAACTGGGACAGCTTTTGCTTCTATGGGCCAAGTAGCTACTAAGACTTTATCTCCTTTTCCTTCTCTGCTTTCCTACTTAAAGTGCTCAATTTCCTTTTGAAAGAGAGAGAAAAAAAAACCTTGATTGCAGCTTGTTTGTCTGTGTTTCTTCCTCAGATTCGTCTGGCTCTACAGACAAACCAAGACCTGACCAAACCTCTGGCCTCATGTCTGCTACAGCGTCAACTCTCTGTTGCCGCTGCTGCCGCCATGGCAACACTGCCCTCCTTTCCTCTCCGCCCTGCCTCAAACCCGAGCCCCACCCTGTTTCAGAGTCAGCCCCTCCCACAGGCGCTGCTGCATTCGGCCCCTGGACCCATCTGTTCAACACACACACCGGTTCTGTTTTCTCCCTACTGACCCTGTCGACGTCTCAGTCAGCTCTGAACTACAGCTTAAAGCAGACCTGAAACCTGAACAAGATGTGATAAAAGACAACACTCACTGTACTCCACATAACAACAGATACTGTGGGTGCCATGGCCCAGGACTGAAGATTATTTGCTGGGGCCAGGACCTTGAGGCAGTACAAAGCAGCAAATGAGTGTTTTCTGATATGAGCGTGTGTGTGTGTGTGTGTGTGTGTGTGTGTGTGTGTGTGTGTGTGTGTGTGTGTGTGTGCATGCGCAGATATAGCCATCAGAGAAGCATGTTTGCTGCACTACTGCTGCATTCCTCCAGTAATAAACACGTTTTACAGATTCTGATAATCTATTTGACAATCAATAAAGTCCCTCTTAAAATGGACAGTTTAATTCAGTACAGCTATAAGAAAAATGCATCATGGTAAACTCCCATGATGACTATAACTGTGTGTGTGCAGATATGCATTTAAGTATGAATGCCAATCAAAGCATGCTTGACTGAAGATGTTTATTATTTTGCAATAAACAATAGCTGTGGATACTCAGATTTGATTCCAGATTTTTTTTTTTTTTACTTTTCTGAGTATGAATGCATCTTCATAGGATCAGTGGTGAAAATGACTACTAACGCCAATTCAATGCTCCAAAACTTGCATTTTATTCAATAAATAAGTGCATAATCCTTCAGAGACATCTGTGTTCCGACATACTTATTAAATAAGATGCACATGCTGTAACAAACATCTATGTCAGTCTTTTCAGCTCCTTGCGTACGTGTTCACCCTGACAATGCCAGAAACGTGGATGCGCCGAGACGCAGTCAGGCATCACCTCCTCCCAAACCCATAACTCTCTGCATTCAGACACTGACTTAAGCCCATTTCATCCTCCTTTGCTACTTAGCAGCATGCAAAAACAATCTTTCCATGGTCTGTACTCAGGTATTTCACTAAAAAACAAAATGAAAAGGACACACATCCATAGCCATAGCCTTTATTTAGCTTTGAAGACTTATTTCAAACTATTTATCACTTAAGAGTACAGATAAACCTTTTCTACCCCCCCAGCTTCGTTCTCTGAGATAAAGGAATGTTCTGTCTGACTTTATTGTCTGTCTTTCTGATGAGGTTTACAACACTGCAGCCTCAAGCAATGTGTAGCTCATTTTTGTAAGCGTATGTTTTAAAGAAAGTGAATTTTGGAAGCTTACAGATATATATAAAGTGTCTTGAGTACAAGCACTGATGTGAGGATCTGTAGAAGGTTTATGGTTTACTGTAGATGCACCTCAAGCAGACTTTTAAATTTTGTCTCAGGGTTGTTTTGTTTTGTTTTATTTTTTTACTTTTCTGAAAATGAAACAACTGTAAACTATCTAATTGTGAATTGTCCTTGATAATGTTATCTGAGTGATGGCTATTTTAAACCTTCTCAGAGGTCAAATTCTTAACTCACTTCATCAGGCCAGGGGCCGTGTGATAGCTGCTTTTTCAACTTTCTGCGCCCTCTCAGACTATCTTCTTGTTTTGGTCAGCCAGCTGACACCAAACTGGATTAATTAGGTAGATATTTTTTGCTTCTGCATCCCGCAGCCTCTCCAAAGTAAATAATTCCACAGGCGAATTCAGGGAATTATCATTCAATCAATCATGGCCTCCTGATTCTCCCAGTTGTCACAGCAGTCATTATTATTATCAATTGTCTGGGGTGATGATTGTGAACATCTGTGTGTGGGATGCTCAATTCTCCACTGGCTGTCGGAATCCAGACCTCCTCTGGCCCCTTAATTCCCTGGCTCATTCCCTCGCCAGCCTTCTCTGCCTTTTCTCCTTCACTTTTTGTCTTTCTTTCGTTATCTCACAGTACGTTTACGGCTACTCTCTCCACCGCCTTTCTGTCTCTCACCTCCTCTGTCAAATACATGGCAGGCATGCGCACACATAAACATACAGTATGTCAGCAACACAAAAGCCTTACTTGGCACCCAGCGAATTTTTCATTCTCTGTTACCTGGAGTGAGTACAAAGGTACAAAGCAGAGCTGTGCATGCCATTTGAGGGCAGCTTTGCTTGCTAAAGACTATAATAAGCTCTTGGCGTGATGCAACATTTTGACTTCTGCACAATGCACTTTAATTAAAATAATAAAACAAAGGGGGTCATGGATAAGTGCAATGAGACTACAACAGAAATGGAAAAAGAACAGAAATGAGAGAAGGAAAAAAAATGATTTTATGAAACTCAACTGGAAAATAAAACTTAAAATACAACTGCAATCTGTATTCTCAACCCAAAACTCTTTACACAGTACTTTTTAAAGTATTGTATGAATAAAGTTGATTAAGTCAAATAAAAGAAATACTGAGGAAACTGAAAAATATTACCAAAACAACATTTTGGGAAGTTTGGGCACTTATTTGCTTTCTTGCCAAGAGTTAGAAGAGAAGATTAATACCACTCTCATGTTTGCATGGTAAGCATTAGCTTAGCATAAAGACTGGAAACTGGGGAAACAGCTAGCCTGGCTGTGTAGATAAAACAATCTGCATTCCAGCACCTCTAAAAGCTCACAAATTAACACTTCATATCTTGTTTGCTTAATCTGTAAAAAGAAAAGTGTAGAAGTGGCAATTTGCCATTTTACTGAGGCTAAGCTAAGATAAGCTAAACTAACCTGCTGCTGGCTCCAGCCACGTTACTGTACAGTGGTGACATTGGTATTGCTCTTTTCATCTAACTGTCGGCAAGAAGGCGAATAAGTGTGTTTCCCAAATAGTCAAAGCTTTCCTTTAAATGCTGAGCCAAATATGTATTTGTGTGGAAAGCTGGCTGTACAGTCTACAGTAATATGGCATTTATTTACAGGGATCTGATTGAAAAATAATCTACTAACTCAAAAAAACTTAGTTAGTTAGTATTTGTCCCATTATGACTGATCCATCCAGAGACCTCATCTTGTTTGACCATGTGGTAAACAGCATCTTAAACCTGGTCCAAGTATTGTACATCTAAAGGTTGCCACTCCTACACCACAAGACCTGTAAAGGCTGCCCTTCATCTGTGTTTCTCTGGCTCTAGTGGGTGACAAAAGGAGAGCGGGCAGAGGGGAGCGGTGGCACAAGCACCATCTGTCTGGGTCAACACGCTTCCATGGTTGTCAAGGAAGCAAAAATTGAAAGTTCAGATAAGTTCTCTCTCCAAAGTAGCAATTGTTGCTCTCGCAGCACCAGACAGGATTTGTTAAGTCTGTGTTAGGCTTTCATGTCCTGCGGAGGCACTGCAGCGGTATGGTGGGGAGCAACAGATCAGTAAATGGAGGGGATGTTGGCTGTGAAGTAAATGGCTCAGCAGGGTGTTCAAGAGCCGGCTGTAAGGCATAATGACCAAGCTGCATCCCACTGAGAGTTGATTTTATGTCTGGGGCTCAGTGCTGTTGTCTGGTTTCAAAGGGATGTGATGGTAAAGGAATGATTTTTCCAGGTTGGTTTGTTGACAATGTACATGACATTGGTCTTCCTCACAGCCATAGAGGGAAAAAATTGTCATGTTTCCTCTGAGTACCTCTGCAATATTGAAATAAATTATAGGGTGTTCCAGTTCCATAGTAATCACTGCAACAGTGTACCAGTTATCCCCTTGAAATATTACCAGTTTCTTAATTAGATGATGAATTGGTTTATATTGTGGGTTTGAGGGGGCTTTTGAGGCATTTTGACTGTCAGCCAGACTAGAGCTAGTATTGTGCTTGCTGAGGTTTAATACAAACATGGGTACCTGTTCCTTTAGTTTCTGTGGTGCCAGAAAATTGGAATTGTTACCTTTGCACAAGTAATTTAGAAAAAGGGATTTCAATTAAGGCTTACAGGAAATTTAGAAGAAGAAGCTCACCATACTGGTTAAAATTGTATGGTATTTTTTTGTGTTATCCTTGGGAATTTTTAAAGATGTGTATGATTTGCTGTCCTCCTTCTTGTAATGTCAAATAAACTAAATGAAAAAAACATGATAAAGATGTAGGTGGCTACCTGGTCATCTGTCCTACAGTTTCCCATAAATCTGAGATCCATGAAACAAGTCAGAAACTGATTTCCTGAGCTGTTTCTGTCTTAAATGTTGCTTTTGCGGTTGATTACACAACCCGTGTTATGATTTCATTACCATAAACTGTGAGTATGGCACCATACGCACATTTTCCATATTAAAAAGTAGGGCTGTGTATTCTTGGCCCCAGCTGAGGCGGGTGCACAGATTAGAGCTAATACTTTTCATCTGGTTAAAAAAGCAGATGATCTTTTCATTGGCCAGTCAGACTGTCTGGACAGCGATGGGTGAGCTACAGATCTGACTGGACAGAGATGAGTTTGTGATCTCTTAATAATGATAATATCAGTGCATCACATCAGTAGTTAAATAGACTTGTACTTGCTCCTGTTACACTAAAAAAGGAAATGTATTCATCTGTGTTCATGTTCGTAGTCATTTGTTTTTTACATGTGTCTTAATTTCTCTGGCTGCCACAATGCTCACTTTATTTTTATTTTAATCAGACCCTCCTATTCTGTCCTTTTCCTGTACCTGTGATAATAAGTTTCTCTCTAGGCATCTGACATATGGACAGTCAGGGGTGGCAATGAAATGGCTGCGTGATGGATTTGTCCATTAAAGCAAGCTGAGCTAAAACCTGTGGAGTCCCTCTGGCTGTCTGTCAGCTTCTCTCCCTCCTTTTCTGTCTCTCTATTTTTCTTTTATAATACAGACAGACTCAAAAGGAAAAAAAACAACACTCTCACACACAAAACGCACCACTCACTATTTCCCTGTGGTGAGGCAACAGCTGTAACATTTACTTGCTTTTAGCAAGAATAATACACCTTTTAGGTAAACAGAAGTGATCTTATTATTAAAACAGTGAGTCATTAGAGGCCTGTATGGCTCACTTAGTGACAGAGCACTCATACCTAACCCATACTAAAAGTGCACGCCTTATGATGTTAGCTGCAGTTTAGGTGGGATTTTCAGCTGTAATAAAATTCTATGTTTGTAATAAAGCTTAACTGCTACATATCCTTCCATATGCAATATGAAAACAATCCCACTGAGAACATACAAAGCGCCAATTATTTGTGAGAAAAGTCAGCTAAATCAAGAACTATCGGTATACTTTACTCAAGGGTCTCGCTTGAAAGTACAGGCCTGTTTCACAGCTGTGGCGCCCTGCTGAAGTCATTTGTTTTCAGTGGTTGACACTGACAACACCCAAGTTTTACAAAACCTCTTCTGTAGCCTCAATATGCCATTCAGTAGGCTGTCATGGACACTTTCTTGGATCCTCACTGACAGAAGGTCCAAATGGATGTTACATTAGCTGCAGTGCCATGCAGGAAAGGTGCAAGTTTCTTCAATGCACCATGCCAAGTAAGACATGCCTGTTTGACTTTGAGTTGGGAAAGTAAATGAGTTCATGACTAGGTATTCAGTGTAATCCAATATTTACAGTACATTTATTGAGCCAGCCCTGAGAAGGGTAGGAATGGGCACTTATGCCGTGGAAGCAGGGTGGCTTTGAGACAGTTGTGTTGATCATTAAGCCATATGTGTCTATATAGGCCCTATGTAAAAAAACCAGATAGGAGGCTGGACACTGGAGCACAGTGTCATACGAC
This sequence comes from Maccullochella peelii, assembly GCA_002120245.1. Lineage (NCBI taxonomy): Eukaryota > Metazoa > Chordata > Actinopteri > Centrarchiformes > Percichthyidae > Maccullochella > Maccullochella peelii. The sequence continues at coordinate 70,092 of LKNJ01001128.1, forward strand.
TTACTAGCCGAAATTAATATTTGCATTTATCTGGTAATTTAGTTTTAGAGAAACCTCAAGGAATATAACTCAAACATTGCCTGTCAGTGGGCTTTTAGATTAACACAATTATCTATCCACATGCAGCAGAGCACTTCACAGAGCACAGCTCAAGCTCTTATCTACAGCAGTCAATTTTAAATACTCAATTAGTCATTTTGGAGGGATTTGAATGAGCCTGACCCTTCATTAGTATTAACCTAATTTCCATTTTTAAAGACATTTACTATACTTCCATTTCCCAGTGGTGCATGTTCTCTACTTTGCTTTGTTTGTCTCCTGCAGACAAACAGACCTGACAGAGAGGGAAAAAAGGTGAAAGGAAACGCCACGAATTATAATTAGATATTTGGTGTGCTGTGTGGTAGTCTGTTTAGTCTCAAAGGATCACAATAAGCAGACGACTAATGAATACAAAATTAGTTACTATCTCCTCTGGAAAGACATGTACTTTATTTTATGCTACGCATTAGCGCCATCTAGCGAACGGTCATTTCACTCGAAGGAAGTGACGTCGTCTCAAATTCCTACCAATCAACAGTCGCGGCTCAAAATTCGAACGTCAACTCGCGGAGAGAGTCGGATAAGCTGCGATAAAATGGATTGTTTTGCCACCTAACTTTAGCCACTAACCTTTGTTGAAGCGTACTTTGCAAGCCAAATAGCTTGGCGACACACACATGCTGGTGAGTTTAATTTTACGTGGTTTCCAAATATGACGTCAGACTGCAGCTACTGAAGATAGCTTGTCGGATTGACTTACGTTAACGTTAAGTAGCGTGCTAACGTAGCTAGCACGTTAGCGTTGTTGTTTGTTTAGCTAAGGTGTATTATTATGCTACCCTGTTGATAAGTTGGATAACGTAAAAAAAACAAACTTTGAACTAATCAAAGATCCTGAGCCATGGTGAGAGAACGGGTCCAGAAGAAGTCCTTTCAGCAGAGCCTGGAGGACATCAAGGAGAGGATGAAGGAAAAGAGGAACAAACGGCTGGCCAGTGCCTCAGCTCCCAGCAGAGGACGGGCCAGAATGATAAACAAAAGCAGTGGTAAGGAAATGAGAGGTCCAATCACACCTTTTGATTAAACGTTATGTTTAGGACTTTAACAGCAAATATCGTTTCTGAGTCAAAGTATATTTATAATGTAGACTTAAAGGATGCACTTGTAATTGCCAAACCATTTTGTGCCTTAAACCAGCAAATAGAAGAACAGGACCCTGAGGGTCGTTTATTTGTCATGCAGTGACACCCACACGTGTAAGGGGCGGCAACTTAATTGAAATTCCACACAGAAAGACCCGGGAGAAAGTCCTAGAACCTTGGGGACAAACCCCCAAGATCCAACATTCCCTATGTGGGAATCAAACCCACAACCTTCTTGCTGTGAGGCAGCAGTGCTAAGCACCGTGCCACCAAAGACAGTGTACTAACCATGTTTTCTCCCAGGGACTAACTCCACCCACACCATCATGAAGGGTGTGCAGGTGAACAACAAGGCGCTGGCTGTAGGTCTGCAAGCTGAGAAGGAAAAAGTGAGGCAGGCCAATGCAGTGATCCTGCAGCTGAAAAGGGAGCAACAGGCCCTCTTCCTTCACCTGCTTCTGCTGAAGCGGAAGCTCAAAGAACAGGAAGCTCTGGCAGTGAGTGCTTCACAGGTACACATTGGAGACCTGTAGTCTGTGCTTTGTTTGTTGCTTAACCAATCCTGGCTAACATGTAAAATGATTTTGAGTACATTGCAAAATAAATAGTTTATTTATTTGTGTGTTGACTTAGACTATACCTCAAAACATCCATGATGAACCCCAACGCCATGTTGATTTGGCAAGGTACATTTTTAAAATTAAAAATTCATCACTTAAAATGTTATGACATTCTTTATCCTGAGTTTTATGACTATCAGCATTTATTACCTCTTAATTTACAGGAGAAAGCAGACCAGCCAGAACCTTGATGAGCCCACTGTGTGCAAAGCCTCACCAATTTGTGCAGGTACACACACACACACACACACACACACACACACACACACACACACACACACACACACACTCTCTTAATATTTCAGGGCAATATTAGGGATTAGCCATTATAATTAACTTATTGATTGTCAGCTGAGTAGTTTTATGCCATTGACTAATTCTTTAATGAAATTGGAGGAAAAAAATGACTTGTGCGCACAATAACATGGTTGCAATTACATGCATGGCTGTGTGCTGGTCTCACGGTTTTAATGAACTATTGCATGTATCCTAAAAACTAAACTGTTGTAATGTCGATTTTGTCCTTTTCTTCACAGACCCTCAGCCTTCTGAAAAGAATGCACAGTCTGAAGGTGACAAGCAGGTTACCTTGCCTTCTACAGTGGGTGTGAGGCGTCGCCGTGCAGATAGAAGGAGCAGGAGGAGGTCTGAGCGTGTGCGAGAAAAGACGTCGTTGAGTGAGGGGGACCCCATCGCAGGCTTGGGTGCTTTAATAGCAAGTCCTATTCACAGTGACGACAGAAATCCGAATCAGCCACAGCAGGAAGCTGAACTAGATTTAACAGACCCCGTCGACACTGAAGAGTTTCAGCATTCTACTCCTGAACCTGTCCCGCCCAAAAAATCCAAGCAGCAGCGGCCCAGCAGGAAACAAGCCCAGCAGCAGCCTCGCACCAAACCAGAACCGGCTGCACGGAAACCAGAGAGAGGCCGCAAACCAGAGCGTGCCCCATTAAAGAAACCTTGGGAGAATCCCAAACCCAGGGCCCGCTCTAAGAGTCGGGACCGGTCAGCCACACGGGCCAAAACAGCACCTCTGTCACAGGGGAACAAACTCAACACCTCACTGGGATTTAATGACACGTTTGACTTTGACTGTGAAGAGACGATTCACGTCGCACCGTTCAGGGCCAAGGCAGAGGACAATCAGCCAGCCACGCCCAACAGTGAAGAGACTCAACAAAGAGGACAAGCCCAAACTCAAGCTTCACCTGTGGTTTCCAAACAGTCCAGTTCGTCATCACCATCTTCTGAATCAGAGGACAGTCTTTATGTCCCTCAGAAGACCAGGCGGCGACAGGCTTCACCTGACAAGACCAAAGTGATCACCACTCGTAGAGGCCGGCCCTCTAAAGTCGCCCCTCCAAAACAGGAAATCTCTGGTGAGCTTTGAGGTTCATCATTAACTTAACGTCTGCTTCATATTTAATTTGTGGTTATTGTCTTTATTCGAGTTTAAATGCATTTAATTGTTTTGTAGTCTTTAGAGATGAGGCGTCGAGTCCTAAGGCTGAAAAGGAAGAAACTCATCTCCATCACTCCCCTGACTCCAGCTTCTCCAACAGCCCTGACCCAGCGAGGTTGGGACAGGAAAATCACCAAGGCGAGTAAATGTTCAAGGACATGTTGACTTTGTGTCCAGTTTTATTTATAGTGCTCATGTTGTAATGCCACAGAGGAAAACATGGTACTGATATGCATTCATAGTGTAACTGCATCATGTCTGAGTATTTAGGCAGTAGAAATAAGCAGGCAACACATTTCCCTTTATTCACAAGTTGGTCCATTGCTTTTTATATACCATTGTCCATCATGCAGTGTCCTTCCTTGAATACTAGATGTATGCACTTGTTTTGATAGGATGTTAATTTTAAGCAAGTTGAGTATTTGCTGGATTTCTCAAAGCTATATCATGAAAATATTGATTACAGTTTTATGTCCTATCATTCTAAAATGATAGGACATAAAAGAGGTGATAAAATGAAGTACTTGAGTTCAGGCCTTTGTAGTGTGATGTCATTAGATGCTTTATTGACATCCATCTGTTGGTCAGACATGGTTTTGGTCTCTGTCATATTCCTGTTGAATGATTGAATTTTGGTCTACACGAACTTATTGCATCTTGCAAAAAAAACCAAACGCTGGCCTGGCCTTGTTTTTAGGCTTCAGTGTCTGTTTTTGCTGATGGTAATTTGTGAATTGAAGATGGTTATGCTTGTTTGTTTGTCCTGGTTTTCTCAGAGCCTCACAGAGGGGTTATTGAGAAGGATTGTTTGCTCCCTGTCAGCCCTTTGGTTGAAGCTGAGATGATGAGAATAGACAACGTCCTGTGTAATTTTGGAGATTCCTCCTGTGAAGCTCCTCCTCTTTTACCCCACCACACGCCTCAGATGGTCAGGACCTGCAAGAAACGTATGTCACCCACCAAACCTGCTTGTCTGAAAATAAAATCTCACAGTTTGACAGCTAAAAGACGAGAGCTTCATCATAACATCAATGAGCACTTGGGAGGCTTGGGCAGATCACATTTTCATTGTATATTCACTTCTCTATGTGTTGGCTTCATTGCACTGTGTTGTAGCTGCTCACTGGTGAATGCACATGGATACACACAACTCCTGTTTTCTTTTCTTTTTTTTTTTTTCTTGCTTTTGGATCACATCTGTCCTTCACGTTTCTACAGGTGGGCTTGGTGTAAGGACAGCAGGGCGGGGCTTGAGTCTGTGTGATGTGACCAATCTGTCTCCTGCAGCCCATCGCAAGCTCTCCTGTAGTGGCTCACGTTCCTCTGATGCCCGATGCGCCACCCCTGTTCCTGCTCGCAAGCGGCGCTGCACCATTTTGGTGGACTACAAGGAACCCACGCTAAATGCGTAAGTTCATAAATTGATAACAATGAACATATGTTCTCAGTTTTTTACTGTGTTAATGCTCAGCAATCACATTCTCATCTTGACAGGAAACTTCGGCGCGGGGACAAGTTCACAGACATGCAGTTCCTCCGCTCTCCTATTTTCAAACAGAAGTCTGGCAGGAAATCTGTGCAGAAGTCAAGGAATTCAGTGAGCAGCCAGCAGCCATTTGAGAAATACAATGAGTCATTTGTTGGATGTTGCTGAAAGCAGCTACCTTGTATGTCCTCTCTGAACTCTTGAGTGTTGGCTGGCATTGTCAGTTTTAACACACACTCATTTTGTCTTTCACTTTCAAAGTTGTATTTCTTTATATGAGGAGGGATAATTGTTCGCTGCTTATTTTGCAACGCTTTAGTCTTTTTTTCCCCTCCATTTCTCCTCATTATCTCTAGTGCAATGTATTGTCTATTTTCTGAAGATGGCCAGATTTTCCAATTCTGTATCTCATCACCTTGTATGTTTTTTATTATGAGTTTATATTGTCATCTAATAAATTAGAATCTCCTACTGTGTGATGTGACAATATCTGTAGGTGAAGCCGAGCTGACATTTGAGTTGTGACTTGAGGTTGCCAGTCACTCACGTCAATTAACCTAAATTGCATGTTTTGTCGATTGAAGAGGTACAACACAAATGCTATGGCAAGGGGGAGCCAGGACAACAGGTCAGGGGTAGATATCATTATCTTCCCCACATGAGGATTTGGGTACCAAGCCCCAATAACAAGTCTAACACCTGAGACTGATCAATAATTAGACTACACCTGAGCATAATGCATAATGAATAAGAAAAGCCAGCTTGTAGTTAGTTCTTTAACTTTGGTGGTTAGGGTTAGTCTTTTAGTTGGTTTGCAATCATACTATGATATAATACATAGTAATACATATGTAATATGTTTACTTACTCATCTCTGTGTTTGAATTAACTAAAGCAGTTGTGGTTCCTGAATAACAATCGGTATGGGCTATAAATCATATCTGGGAAATTTAATAAAGTCTAGTTTAATATGTGACGACATCCCCAAATAACAGAGAGAGAAAGAGACCTGTAAAAGTTTCACTCAGAAAAGTCACCATCATTCAAAAACTGTAGGTTGATATCTGTGAAATGACCTTAACTGTCGAAAGTATGCGAAAGCAGTAGCATTGTCAAAGTAGAGCAAGTTGAAGAGGGTTCTCTATTGACTTACATTGTAAACTTAATGCTTAATATTTTAAAAAGTATAAAGAAGAAAAGTCATAGCATAACTGTCCTTAAAGAGCTGAACATTTTGATAGTTGTAATGGTTTCTGTAGCTGAAGAATAGTAGTCAAGCAGAAAAACATACAGAAGAAGAAAAATAAAAGACACTAATTAAACATCAGTTTGTTCCTCTAGTTCTGATTGGTGGATTGAGTATGAGCACTGTTTTTGGCAGTTCTGTGCCTTTATAACTCTCTCTCACTCACACTCTGTCTCTCACACACACACACACACACACACACACACACACACACACACTCCACTAAAACCAGTGTTTTGCCTGTAACCCATGATAGGAGATTTGCACCTTGTGTAGAGCTCCTATTATCCCTATTATACACAGTAGGATGAAGTCTACCAGAAGTGAGTTGATAAGGGAAGAGATGGTGTGGTGTATGTATGTACACTGTGCCATAGATAAATAGTCACTTGTAAACCTTCAGAGAATAGAAGTGTAGGGATAAAGCTATATGTAGTTGGACAGAACACACTGATAGTCCTAGTCCTTGATGTGTTTAGTTGGTGTTTGAACTCAACTAACAGTTAAATAGCACCAAGGTCAACAACTGCCTCTAATATTGAATACTTGATACTTTTCTGAACTACAATACATTACAATGAAAAAAGATATCGGCCCAATATCGGTTAGCAGCTATCTTTTCTTCTTCTTTCCCTGTTGGATTTATATCTGCATCACTCTAGGACGTCAGAGAGTACTTCACTTAGTCTATTTATTGTTATCATCAGCCTTTCTGTTATTGTTATTGGGGCTTGGCACCCAAAACCTCTGGTGGGGAAGATAATTATATCTCCCCCCTAAATGCTGTCCTGGCTTCCCCTTGCCGTAGCGTTTGTGTCGTACTTCATCAATCTCTAGTAGTGACCAGGCCCTAGTCTCGCCCTCACACCTGGACTCGAACCCTGATCTCCTGCGCCCAAGTCAACCTCTGTGCCAAACCTGCCGACAGACCCAAACTTAGTTATTGGGTTATTAGAGACAACAGTTATTGGGGATGTCGCCACATATTAACCTAGATCTGTAAGCACTTTGTTAAATTTCGCAGATATGATTTATAGCCCATACCGGTTGTTATTCAGGAACCACAACTAAATAACTGATTCAATCCCTGACACCATGATTGGACACTCTGCTGTAGAATCCGATATGAACAATGTCACCTTTACTAAATATTTTAAACTACACAGACGTAATACAAGATGACCATCTTCTTCACACGCAAAGATATGCAATATAATTAATTACAAAAACACAGAATATAGCGGCCCTGACCGGAAATCAAACCCCTGATCGCCTGCACCAAAGTCAGCGGTGTTATCGCAGTGCTAAACCTGCTGACAGGGGTGGAGTTAAACAGAGACAACAGTTATTGTAGATGTCGTCACATATTAAACTAGATCTGTAAGCACTTTGTTAAATTTCGCAGATATGATTTATAGCCCATACCGATTGTCATTCAGGAACCACAACGAAATAACTGATTCAATCCCTGAAACCATGATGATGATGCGATTTCTCACATGAGAAACACATGTATGCATATATGTGTGTCAATGTATTTCTGCTCTTATAGTTCAGTTTCCAATTCTGGAAATTAATTTCACATTTCTGCATTTTCAGCAAAGCTTTGCAATTTATTCTTCTTCTGTATGTTTTTACGCACACAGCTGATGTTGATAAACTGATTAAACCTCCATCAGTTTGTTCCTCTGTTCTGATTGGTGGATTGATGTAGAGCTATTTTTGGAAGTTTGGCCTCTGTGCTTAACTGTTAATAAATTCAAACCCACCTGTGTGTCTCTTTCTCTCTCTCTCTCTCTCTCTCTCTCTCTCTCTCACACACACACACACACACACACAGTAATACACTACACATACAAACACAAACACGTAGACAGTAATACACACAGACAAACTGGTTTTTCTATCTTTGTGGGGATATTTACTATTTAATATTACTTCTGCCTTTTTCTGCTACTTCTACTTCTGCTTCAGCCTTTCCTACTACTACTACTACTTCAGCCTTTTTCTACTACTACTACTACTACTACTTCAGCCTGATTCTACTACTTCTACTAATACGTCTCCTTCAGCCTTTAACGCACTTTTTCACATATCTGCATTTTCAGCAGTGCTTCCAATTCTGGCAATTCATTTTGCAAATTAATTTCAGCTTTCAGCATTCCCACACATTTTCTGCAGGAAATGCAATTTTTCTAGTTGGAGTAGAGTTTCTTTATCCTGACAGACCAACATCTGAACATATCAGTTTAGATAGAACTCAGGTTGTACCATGTGCTAAGGTTGAGTCCTTAACACAGCGCCACAGGTTCGATTCCAGCCCGGGCCATTTACTGCGTGTCATCCCCTCTCTCCAGCCTTTCCTGTCTCTCTTCTGCTGTCAAAAAGACAAAAATGCCTGTAAAACAGGTTCCTCTATTGGACGTGAAAAAGGCACATTAAAAGCTGTCATATTTGCAATTGAAAACAATGTATTAGGTGAAGACTACAAAAATCTTAGATGTCCTTGAGCTGAAAAACTACAGACACTAAATTAGCCTCACTTCTCTTTTATTTAGTCTATAAAATAGGCTAATACTACTATGTCATTAAAACCAATTGTACAAAGAGCATGAAATACTTTTCCAGACATATTACAAAATGTATTTTTTTCCTAAAGTTTGAAAAGTACAAACACCTTTTTACAAAACAGCAAAACTACATAGTATTGCACAATCTTTTCATTTATCTCCAAAGTATAAAGTTATCAATCTCCATCTGTGGGACAAAATAAGAAAGAATAAATTAAGACCTTGTCTTTAGCATAATTCTTTTAAATTACAGCACATAAATAAGAATAAACTCTAGATAATTGAATTAGTCCTTAGTCAACAGCGGTAATTTATATGGAAAACAAAAGAACTTATTTATGTTAACTAATACTTGGAAAAATAAAAGTGCATTTCGATAGGCAAACAGCCCTATGCGGCTTATTAGGGAAAAAAAGATTATTTTTTAGTTCTGGAACAGAAAATATATGTTATATATACATTTAAAATATACAGTGGGTATAAGTGCTTTAAAATAATTCAAATCTGTACAAAAAGTACATATTCCTCTTTTGGCAGGATGAACTCGTCACAGACAAACTTTGACCTCAATAATGTTGTGCACGCTTGCAGGAACAGAGTTAAATGAGAGTAAAAACAAAAACCTGAACTCTTAGTCACGTTCCTCACAGGTTAACACTTAATACACTGTAAGATGTGGTTACTGCTCATGACAACTCTACCTGAGTCAACTGAGGGGATGAGGCAGACACTCAAAAAGGCAGGGGATGAAAGTGTGAAAAGAAAGGAGAGAGGAGATGGAGAGAGACAAAGTAAGGTGTATGGTGAATCTCCAATTGGCTGTCATTCTGTGATGCCTTTCAGCATCTAACACAAAAATAGTAACGCAAGCTTTATGCCCTGTTTACTATGCATTACTGTGATACCTTCCACTGTCCTGATTTTCCATGGGACTCTGGGATGTGTGATGAAATATGAAGACACTGCTTCTTTTGCTTAATGTCAGCAACAGTCTCGCAGGCCTTCACTGGGGCCTTCCCTTGTGGCCTATCGTTCAGTGTAAATATCAGTCTAAGCTACTGATTCGGGATCTGGGCCAGCATGCATCAAACATTAAAAGAGCGCTGATCTGAGACCCGTTCGCACCTTTGACATTAGCATATGTGTTTCTGAAACCTAAGCGCTCCAGAATCAGTAGTCCTATTCTTAACTTCTCCATGCATATAACTGTCTTTTGCATCACCCATAACCTAACCTAAACCATTTATAGTCTGAGGACTGTCTAATCCTTTGTAAGGTGAGGAGAAACTTCTTCCTCTCATCTACTTCTCGATGAGGCCTGCTTCTTTGATCTTGGTGTAGAAGAATTTCTCAAGTAAGTTGGCACACTTGTAGTACTCGCTCTCCGGAGGGTTGTATTCACGACAGTTGGTGAAGATGCGCTGCATGTCAGCCATGAACAACTTGCGTGTCGTGTAGTACCTGCTCTTCAGACGCTCACTCATTGTCTTAAGGTCTGTGAGGAGAAAAAAAAAGTGAATTCTACCATTTATACTGCTTTTGAACTTCTGACCTATACACCATCAAAGGTTGAATATGTACACTACCAAACCCAGAGTTCTTTTCTTTATGCACAAAGGCCACAAAGATTGACACTATAACTGCTAAATCTGAAAATTAAAAATACAAGTGCAAACAATTTTTGAATGGACTGTGAAATGTGGAGCAGGCCACACACATACTGTAGAGAGGTTTAGGAAACTATTCTTCAGCCCGAAGGGACAGCCTCAATCCCATCTGACAGCATACGTGTACACTGCAGATGTGTCCTTGAACCTCATCTGCAGTGTCTTACTCCTGACTTCCTTACTTTTCGGAGTAATTTTTTATCACTCATCATTGCAAATAATTAAGTCTGCTTATTGGCAAGTGTGTTCCACTTTAAATCCTCTGATCCCTTGTTAGATAACTGTATATATACACATACCCATGGGGAAGCGAATGACTTGGTAGTACCCAGGCGCCTCTGTTTTCTTCACTGGCTCCATGAAAGGCCAGGCGTTCTGGTGACTCTAAGAAATAAAGACCAGTCTGGTAAGAATAAAGTGTGTGTATATGTTACAGGCACTCTGCATGTATATGTGTGTGTCTGTCGCTCACTTTCACATGTTGGAGGATGGTCTTCAGAGTGCTGTACAGTTGATCTGGGTCCTTCAGTTCCTTCCTAAAGTACGATAAGGAACAGAAAACAAATGTATTACAGTTAAAATGACAGTACTGAGATGCTGTTTGACATGTCCATGACCATATTTTGGTCCTGACTATATGAAGATGCACAAACAATGTCAGACTCTCAGTCTCCCATCGAGTTTGTATTGTTGCTGACTAACTTGTGTCTTTGTCTTGAGTCCTAAAGTTAGAAATCCTTTTTGTCATTATGGGGAATACATTCAAGCCAACTCATTGGGTGTAGCAATGGAAAGGCATTCTGATGAGTTTAAATCTTGTACAGTGAGACACACTTACCCTTTGCCCACAGGTTTCCAGCCAGTTTCACCTGTTGATATAAAGAAAGTAAAATGAATCTCATATATCATATTAAAGACTTCCATAAATGTTAAATAAATGTGAGATTTTGTAAGAGAAAGATGCATATTGTAAAGCCAGTAGTCAATAAGTAACATACGTATGCCAGGAATGCTCTCAATGGGAATCTGCCGAACTCCTTCCTTAAAACAGGAAAGCCCTGGGTAGACTTTTCGGATCTGAGCCTGCTTCCTCTCTATCAGCTTCTTGATGATCTGAGGGAGACAATTGAGAATGGATTAAAAGGTAGCGAGTGCACAGACAAGAACAGAAAAGGAAGCCTTTAAACTTTAAATATTTGATTTAAATGCAAAAGCACACACCTCCTTCTGCTTCTTGATAATAACAGAAAACTCTGTGTAGGGAATGCTGGGATTGAGCTCACAGCCCATCAGTGTGGCTCCCTCGTAGTCCTTGATGTAGCCTACATATTTGGCCTTGGGAACCTTGATGTCCTTTGAGAAACCCTAAGAGGGAGGAGATTTCTGTTTTCTTTCAGCTGTATATACAGGGCCATGCAGCCACTACAAATGTTTTATCTATTTTCATTATGAGACTTTCAAGACCATGTAAAATGAAAAGGAAATAAAAAGACCAGTACAAATTCTTTGTCTTGAAGAAATTTGTAGAAGTGCATCAGTATTGTAAAGCAAGGCAGATTCAATACAATTCTTAAATCAAGTGTTTACTGGAACCAAGTGAAACCATCCTAATTTAAATGGTAGATTTGATCTACTTGTTTCATTGAAGTTCTTTTGTTTTTGCAGGTCATGTAAAGGTTTTTATGTAAACATGGTGAAGAGGTTCAGGTGAGGAGGGGTAGAAAGAATATTGCATCATAAAGCACTGCACGTACCATGCACTTTAATGGACATAACACGTTACCTGTTTCTTGAAGTAGCCAATGGCGTACTCATCAGCATAAGTGAGGAAGTTGAGGATTTCATGCTTTATGTGATATTCCTTCAGGTGGTTCATTAAATGGGTCCCATATCCCTACAACCACACAGCCAAAAAGGGCAAAAGTCAAAACTGACCAATCAGGTTGCATGAACTCCACACCAAGCTGAGAAACCGAAGGGCTCTCACCTTGACTTGTTCGTTGGAGGTGACAGCACAAAAGACGATCTCTGTGAAGCCCTGCGATGGAAACATCCGAAAACAGATCCCTCCGATCACACGGCCATCTTTGATCAGTGACAGCGTCTTGTGCTTCCTGTCAAAAATAGAGGTGAACTGTAGTCAGAATGTCCCTCCATTCCATCCCTGAATGTGAAGAGTGATGATAAAGTACGGTTACACTCACGGATCAAAGACCAGCCGTGTGATGTACTCCTTGGGCATGCGGGGCAGCTGGTGAGAGAACACATTCTGGAGGCCGACGAGCCACATCAAGATCCTCTTATTGGGCTTCTGGTTTAGGGAGTTACCGATAACATGGAATTCAATCACTCCCCTGCGCTCCTCTAGACGGGCAGCTTCATCGCGTGCAGAGTGAGCTGACAGCAGACTGGTCTGCACAGGAAAGAAGGCATAAAATAATGATGATCACCTTTGTTCCTATCACCACTGTTCCTATCAGAAAAAACAGCTTAACAGAGGTCTTGATATACATTGTTCTCATTGTCAGCATCAAGTGGGAACAGATTAAACTACGCACCACTCCTCACTACTACACATCACTATTACAGAAATGATCTTGGCTGTACAAGTAGATCATTAACAGTATGAAGCATTGCCAGTAGTAAGATATTCAAATATAGTCTAATACATATCTTTTTTTCCTTTTATCTATTATATTTCTTGCCAAATGAAGAACATTATTTTCTCTATAAACTTTATGACTTCAACGAACATACAAAATGATTATTTAAAAGCTGTATTGTGTTTTGCCAATTTTTAAGTCTGTTTGATGTCAATAAATATATTTTCTATACCTGACTCTGTGGGACAAAGCTTATGTTATTTCTACTGTCTGCCTTTCTGTATGCACAGTTACTGCACTTCACACTGATGGCGATCCAAACAAAGACTAAAGAATAATGGATTACCTCTGGAATGGCGGCGGGGTCGGTGATGGTTGCCATGACTTCATTGATGAGTTCCATGGGGATGTCGCCCACCACCCTGGGTCTCTTGTTTTCCTCATGGGGGAGAGGCTCAGAGGGTTTCCGTTTTTCTCCAACTATGATGCACGGACACAGAGGAAGGTACTTATGCTCATTACATGTCTCTTTTACACCGTCTCACCAGTTGAGCAGTGTTCAAAATTCAGACAAGTATTTGAGGAAATGGGTTAGTTGCACTTTTGGGACGTTTCATTTCAAAACAAGTTTTCTTTGAGGCAATGAATAGATGTAAAGTAGTCAGATGGAGAAGATGCAAGTGCCACAATAACACACAAACATGGTTTAAATGTAAAACACAATGCTTTCTTTACCCTGGTGCTTACTGTTTCCTGCCTGATGTGAGATGTTATATAATAACGGTGAATCATTGTAACCTTATGAGTAATTACAGGTTTGACTGTAATACCTGGGTTTGGCTCCAGTACAGAAGCTGTTTTTCTGGCAGGACTGACACTGCCACAGGTGGATGGGTCCACGGACACAGGACTGGTGCTGTAGTACAACGGCCTGGCCACAGGGGGCGCACTGATAACTACAGAGCAACAGAGAGGACATTAATACTGTAAGAACATGTTTTTTTTTAAAATCATATTCTTACATTGTCTAAAACTGGTTCAAAAATCAGGAGTCAGCTTGAAGGGTGTGTCTGTATGGGTGTGTGTTTCTGTTAAGCCTGTGAGGGTGTGTCTTACCAGTGTGGATAGGAATCTGCCCTCCTGACGCTCCTGCCAAGAAGTCTTGGCTCCAGATAGGAGAACTATGGCTGTACACCTCCTCCTCCAGCATAGACAGGAACCTGAGCCAAAGAAAACAAAACAACCACAACTTTACTATACTGAAAAAGGTTGTCAAGCATGCATGGATACTGTGTGGTTTCATACTGAGAATGTGTCTGCATGTTGTAGTGTATGAGTGAGTGTCTGCGCTTTGTGGCTAATTATATGTTAGTCTGAATATATACTTAAGTTTTGGGTATATTTCTCTGTGCGCAATCTCAGAGTTTCTGTTTGTTTTTCTCACTTGGGGAAGTGTGTGAGGATGAGTGTGCGTTTCTCAGGTGGCAGCTTGTCCTTTTCCTGTCTGGCCTGCTCCAACAGTTGTTTCCTCATCACAGTGAACACCGAACGCAAAAGTGTCCGGCCGAAGATCTGAGTGGTCTCGTACCGGGGTAGACTGTCGCAGAACTGAGGCACGTTGCAGTAGCAGAGCCATCTATAGCACAGAAGTAACTTAGCTCAAACGCTATGACTGTGAACAAACAGGTGCGATGCATGTTAACAGGACATATGGCAGCGCTGCTACCTCGTGTAGTTGGCTTTGTATCCAGCTGCATCATCATTGGGAACCCTCTGGCGTCTCTGGGAGGGCGTCTCCAGCTGCCAGTAGTTGATCTGGTTGAGAAACATCTTGGCCAGCTCCATAATGGTTTGACGTTCCTTAGTTGGCAGGTGGCTAAATTTGTACTGGACAAAATTGTTCACCCCCTATTTGGGAAAGAGAAAATAAATAAATGGAAATGTGGACACACTAAAACACTAATTTGTGTGGAATAGTGTTGATTTTGTATTGCATTTGATGCACATATAGACATGTGATTACCTGCTCGATGCTGGGTTTTTCAAATGGAGGACTCTCCTGTGCTTCTAACATCGGTTTACCCATCTGTAGGATGGATTTCCTCAACAGCTGAAAAATTAGCAGAAAAGGGTTATGTTCACTTGTACACAAAGCAGATTGTAAAATCCTGTGTTTGTATATTTTGACTGTAAAAGCAGAGGCTTACTTTGAAGAGGGAGAAGTAGACCTGTTTGGTGTCAGCATCCTCCTCTTTGTGAACACATGTGTAGAGATACTCCACATCCAGGACAATACCTAGAAGTCTGTTCATTTCCTCCTCAGAAACATTTTCTAGATGGGTCACATGATCACCTAAGAAGGAAAGGATAAACCTTAAAATGATTGTAACACAGAAGGTAAATCTCCTGTCATCATTATAAAAGTTTGTCATTCATCAGTGGCACCACATATAACCCATACTCTGTGCTGTTTAGTATTATTATCAGCTACAGCTTCATTTATAGACTTGCTGACATACCCAAGGTGTGAGAGCAGCTCCGGCAGGGCTCCTGCAGGTTGACTGTGCTGGACTGCTGGTCGGTTCGTGGGGGTGTAGGAGGGGGGTTCTGACTTTTCCAGCCATTACACTTACAGGCTCCCTCAGCCTGAGAAAAACACAGTTTAAATGAACAAGCAGAAATAAAGACGAGAGGGTGAATTCACATTATATCAAATGAACTACCTTTTTACTTTTGGTATACTTTATATTTTGATACTAATACTTTTGTACTTTTACTTAATTAAGAATAAATATGTTCGAATATGACTTTTACTTGTAGCAGTATTCCTACAGTGTAGTATTGCTACTTTTACTTTAAGTAAAAGATCTGAGTGCTTCTTCCACCACTGTACTCAACTGCTATAGTAACAAACTGATGCAGGTTTTATAAAACAATCATAGGTGAATTGTTTTCTGAAAACGAAATAATTAGTTGTTAGTAAAGTATGTTTTGATGTCTGACTGATGACTGACAGGTGGAATTACTGTTGTCAGTCACTTGCAGAGTTCATCTGGTTTTTGATCCATCACATCAGTGCCTAAAAAGCAAAGAGTAGCAGGCCCATAATACAGGCAGTTATCATTTTACTAGTGATGTATTATTTTGTTATACAGTAAATTGGCCGTAGCATACATAGCCTACACTTTATAACTTGACAATGCCGCTCAGGTTAATGGAGATTTATTATGAGTGACTTTGTACAGTATCAGATGGGGTGAGAAGGCCTGTCACCGTCAGCTGGATCTGCCGCACTGAGCATGCGCCTTGAAACGACAACAAACTCCGCCCCCCCCCCAGCAGCTGTCACCCTGTCAAAACAAAGACCCAGTCCCTCTCTGCGGATGATACACTGCATAAACCCAATAAAATCCTCTCCATGTAACACGGTCCGTTGACAGACGGCGCGGGGACACTGTTACATTTCCCGTGGAAAGCCTCAGACCGCGCACGAACACACACACTGGGATGCAGCCCTTGTGCACACCGCCAGCTACTCCCAATCCTCAGCGCCAAGCCAATGTTTACGTTCACCAACCCCCCACCTAGACAGATAGTAACATTGTACAAACAGCGGGCAGTTTGCAGCTGGAAGGCATCTGCTTATGAGTCCTGCAGTATTAATAACGCTTTAATTAACTAGATTATTGATATCGCTTTTCAATCATTTGTTCATGCATGCAAAATGAAAAAAATGTGCGTCAATGGCTTCCTTTGCTGCGCTTGCATTTTGTAAACTATTGCAGCCAAGCCCAGGAAATACCACTGATAAAGAATTAGCCATTCAAATCGCTGTGTTTAAAAGGTCAGCTATTTGCAGATATAGCATACTTTGCAGGATGAATACACTCCGAGTTTTTCCAGTTTCTTTGGCCGAGGTGAGGAGCGGAGTTGCGCCTTCTTCACGGCGATACGTGCGGATCCTCCAGCGGCGCCGGAGCCCTCCGTACCCCCGGCTCCAGGAGCGGCCGGAACCAAGCCCGCGGCCCCGATGGCCGGCGAACCTTGCTGAATCCCAGCACTGTCGGCCATGATTCACACCGAGCCCCCGACGGGACCCCCGGCCCGGGTAATATTCGCTCTGCCGTCCGCTCTATTCCACAAACGGAGGATCAGACATGGCGCTCATCCTTATTTTCAATTTCTCACTGTAGGCCCATTTTCCTCCGCTAGGGGACTCAAATGGGATAGGCCAATTCCACAATTCAGAGAGGAGAGGTCACAAAATGCAACCATTTCTAGCAAAATTTCAAGGTCAATTTAATAGAAAGAAATGTGGATTGCTATGCAGATCAATGTCTGAGCACAGTGGTGAATCATGGTAAGTCCATGCAACATAAAATAATTAGTAGAATTAATACCAATAACTATAAGACTATATTAAAATGAATGTCACATATTGAAAATATAGAAATGCACATTTTTTGTTCATAAAGACCATTTTGTTAAAAGTCCTGAAGGAAAGAAAACATAGCATCTAATCAAATTCAGAAAAAAAAAATTAAGGTAAAAGGTCAGAGATGAACAATTCAATGTCCCTATAATAACCAAAACTGTTTAGATGAAAAACAATCACTATCTGTGGGAGGTCTTTGAGAAAATGTCAGCGCACGCACGCACACACACACACAGATTACAATAATAAATGATCAAATTTATTTCAGTATTTATTTGGTCATTACATAACAGTACTGTAAAACGCTTGCATTTAAATGTCTTCGGCTGCAATTAAGTGTTCACGCAAAAAACATACAATTTACATCCTTATGTGTTAATTCATTTATTCATAAATCACCATCGTGCCAGCTGATAGTTGTTACACTGTTCCTACAATATCTTCACAAGTTTGCTGAGATGTTATGGAGGGGCAGACAGTTGGTTAATCAAACTGTTTTGTATTGCGTCTGACTCCTCCGGAGGTTTTACAACCAGTGTCTCTGGAAGTTCAGGTTTACTTACAGAGAGGAGTACTAGACAAGGCATCGCAGCCTGATACCACTAAAAAAGAATTAGTGAAATGCAAGTAAGAGATAATGTTAAAAAACAGAAACCAAAATGTTTGGATATTATTTTTTTCTTTTGAGAAAAAAGGTACAAGACAGACAACTAAATAAATGCAATTTCATTTTTTTGTTAATAACACTACATACATTTATAAAGACCACCACTGATTATAATTTAATGTGAAAAAAGGAACAGCAACAAAACTCCAAACCCAGATTGTAGCTGTTTTTTTTCCTGCTAACTGTACAGTTCTTTTTATGATTATCTAGCCAACTCCCTAGCAAGCATTAGTCCTGTCACTGGTAAATCGAAAAAAAGGTAGACTACACTGCAACACCCTATTTACAGTATATTATTTATATATTTATATTTTTATATGTGTGTGTGTGTGTGTGTGTGTGTGTGTATATATATATATATATATATATCACACTGGCTGTAATTATGACAAGATATATTCATGAGCATCATTAGTGCAAGGCATGAGTAAGACAGACCTGTAAAAAGAGTTATTGACCAGATGTACTGTATGTATATATATGTGTGTCACTGTATGTAACATGGGTATAGTGTGTGTGTGTGTGTGTGTGTGTGTGTGTGTGTGTGTGTGTGTGTGTGTGTGTGTGTGTGTGGCACATAGGTGAGGGAGAGGTGCAACAGTCGTCTGTGTGCTTATGTACAATGATGTTTAGGTCCGACAGGGTTCGGAAGGAAGAAGTCAACGTAATGTGTGTGTTCATGTGCAAATGTGTGTTCAAACACACACACATAAATGGGCACGTGTGAGTGAGTCTAAAAATGAAATCTGTCATCAGCCAGCCAGCCCAGGCCCAGTTTATACACACTGACACACGGCTGTGTCTAAAGCACTTCCTAATCAAGAGAAGATGACAAAGAATTATGATTCAAAGGTGATATTGAAGCAGCCTTACATATTGCAACTCCCAACTCACTGCCATCACCTTTGCTTTCTACCAGGTATCTGCATCATCTAAATCATCCAAAGACAGAAATCAAGATACCCAACAAAGGGATGGTCTACACAAGATTCATGAAAGGACACTGCATCAGGAGATGAGGAGGTGGTGACACTGATGTGTACCTCAAAGGCCCCTGTGCCTTGTTGTGGAGAAAGCTGCGTGGTACATGGGGTTTTGCTGTGCTGCACTGGTCCTTGCAGACACTCAAGTCACAGAGTAAATACTGTGAAACATTGCACAATGCCACTAGGGACAGCTAGAAGCAGGCATGGCCCCAGAACGGAGCCTTAGGGTGGTAGAAGAGAATTTACACTAGTGCTACTTTGGGTTTAGTGGGGGAAAGGACATTGATAGCATGGGCAGGTGGAGGGAGAGAGAGAGAATCTAAAAAGGACTACAGTTCATGAATGTTTTTAAACTCTAAGATAAAAGGGTCCCAGTGACAAGAGAAACATGTGGAGTTCAGGGTTCCTCTCTTGCTCTCTCTCCGCCTTTCCTTTTTCTCAGATTCACAAGAATACACCCCTCTTCTCTAATAGACATTTTTTTTCTGTGCTACTACAGACAAAAGGTAAAACACAGTTTTTTGTTTTTCTACTTTAGGCCATGTAAGTATACAGGTGTGTGCATCCATAATTTTGACAAGATTATAGCAAACAATAATATACAGAATTATCAAAAAATGAAGAAAAACAGAAGACTGGTATTAGAAATGCAGTAGTAAAGTCTTAAGCTATCCCAGAAAAGGGAAGTGTCCACTTCCTCTAAATGAAACTCATATCTACAAGTTGGAAGGGAGATGAAAGGTAGGGTACACTAATGTCTCTAATATCTGCTATCATTAATCTATGAATAGTAACTGACAGATGTAATAAGCTGGATGGCAGAAAGTAGGAAAGAATGGTTAGGAGGCTTAACCAGGTAGCAGCAGAACCATGATGGAGGAAAAGAGGCAGAGCCATTCGTAGAGATCAGTATAATGGCATTGACTTCATTACTGCATATGAAGGGGGCGGGGGTGCAGGGCATCTTTTCTTGTTTTGCAAATGAGAGAATTGGAGATAAGAGTACAATACATTGCATTAGTAACTGCTGTGGCATTCGGGGCATCGGCCGCATTAGTTACTGCTATACAGGTTGGTTGGGGGGTCGGGGGGGTGTTCTTCACGTTAGTTACTGCAACATGGAGCCTTTGCTGGCTGGGCTGCTTCTGTCAGGTCCACTCCCCGGTTCCGCCCACTACTGGCTCCTGGAGCCTGAGGCTCACTTTTCGGCAATCTCTTTGCTGGAGGGGAAAAACAACAAACCAAAGTAAACAACAATAAAAGAAACTGCAACGTTTCATTTGCAGGGTGCAGAAGTTACAAATGAAATAAACTTTCATAACCCAACCTCAGTTAATCAGAATAAATACTTACAATTACTTATTCAAATACCAGTAGGATTTATCAATTTTGCTCTGATTACCACTCTACAACTACACTTGCAAAATCTATGAATAAAGTGTCAAGAATTACCCACCAATAGCCATAAATATCTCATTCACATTCATAGATGTCTTGGCCGACGTCTCCATGAAAAGTAAGCTGTTGTCATCTGCGTAGGACTGGGCGTCCTGTCAACACAACGTAAACACCATGAGTTTTTGATACGTCCTCACACATATATGCATTCAGGGACAAGAAACGACAATTCGATGTGGTATTGAGACTGCAAGTCTTGGCAGGAGAGACTAATGGAACTAATCACTTGTAATGCATGTTCTGGATATAATCACACAGTATCCATTAAAAGTAAAAGATGAGTATTCCCAATAAATGCAAAAAATAAGAGACTGTGAAGACACAGTTTGCTTGTTTGCTCTGACCTGGA
The DNA here is from genome assembly GCA_002120245.1 of Maccullochella peelii. Classification (NCBI taxonomy): domain Eukaryota; kingdom Metazoa; phylum Chordata; class Actinopteri; order Centrarchiformes; family Percichthyidae; genus Maccullochella; species Maccullochella peelii. The sequence continues at coordinate 90,828 of LKNJ01001128.1, forward strand.
AGTCAACAGCTCTCTTGTTGGCTAGGTCAGCCTTGTTGCCTGACAGAGCGATGACTATATTAGGGCTAGCTTGTCTTTGCAGCTCCTTCACCCAGTTCTTTGCCCGTGCAAATGACTCCTGCAAATACAATAAAATAGTGCCATCTGTCAATACCTTCATGTGATCAGAAACTTCAAACAATATTTCCTTTAAAAATCAGACATTTTCATAAAAGCCATCAGTTGTATTTGAACTACAACTTGTTGTACACCACTGAACTAATGTGACTGCCTCTCGAAAGCATGAATATGATAAGTATCATGTGCACAACACTTAAAGTGAGAGTAATGTTGGGAGAACTGTATGAACAGCTTAGTCAGGGGTGAACGTGCCTCGTTTGTGATGTCGTAGACCACGATGGCGGCCTGTGCTCCTCTGTAATACATGGGTGCCAAACTGTGGTAACGCTCCTGGCCTGCAGTGTCCCAGATTTCAAACTTCACTGTTGTGTCATCTAGACACACTGTCTGGGTGAGAAAGGCCGCTGAAGGGAAAGGATATGGTAAGGAGTGAGTCAGCATTAGATAATAAATATCTACACCAAAACAATACTATTTACAATGCATGTAAACAGGTCACAAATATATCAAAACAAAGCATTATCAATTTATATGAGACAAACTGTAGCCCACATTCTAGAATCAAGTTTCAACTGAAGTGGAAAAGCGAGAGATGTTTGTAAAGTTTATGATTTTGTAACTCAATTCAAGTTCCACTTTACAAATGTGGCAATGATCTTGAATACAAAATAAAATGGTAAACTTCTGCAAATTATTATTATTATTATTATTTGCAGTTTTAAAACATTTATTTTAAGGAGCTGTCATGACAATAGCAAAGCACCCAATTGGCTGTAAGGAGGTGCACCTGTCCTGAATCTCACATAATTGGGCAACTATCTAAATAAAGGCAAAATCTGGCAAATGCAGACACAAATATACCCGTTTGATCTACAACCAACTGGTCTGTTGATATGAAGCTCACCTCCTATTGTGCTCTCCTGGAATTCGTGGAACTGACCCTTGACAAAGCGGAGCACTAAGCTGGACTTCCCAACGGCAGACTCCCCCAACAGCACCAGCTTAAACTGACAGATCTTATTCCCTGCATTGGGTCCATTGGGTCTCGTAGCTCCTCCCCGATTGGCCATGACCTAGTCAGATCCCCCGGTGTCCTGTGTGCCAAACCTCACTATCAGGACTTCTGCTGCAAGGAGCAAGAGAAGAAATAGTTTTACTGATTATCAAAGAGTAAAGAACGTGTTAAACTTTGCTCAGAATGAACATAACAAAACATTCTTACATTGCGTGGAATATGCGCCAACATTTTATGTAAACACTGCAATGTTCTCAAACACGGAGTTGTAATACCAAGATACTAACAGGAAGTATCTAAAGATGACATTTTGTCTTAGAGCTGTCAACGGTTACTAAAATAAGCTGTTTTTTTCCCTTTGTTTTGATAATGATCAGGGACTCTATATGGCTCAAAATAGAACAAAATATTTGGTTTTCGATATGACACACTTGTGAAAGAATTAAGGTATTACTATGTGCATAAAGTGAAAAAAATACAACCTACTGACTAATCATTTTGTGATGGTTTTAAGTAATGGGTAATATATAGGGATTATATAGGAAATTAGAGCTAAAGGACTTGATCTGCCAAAAGGTCAGGTGTCGACAATGCATAAACATGAACTTTTAAGACTGGAAAAAAGTAGCAAAACTGACTTCCTTTTAAGTGAACAGGATGCAGACTATGTCACTCTAATTGTGCAAAATACAAGTCTAAACTGCAACTTTTTACTGGCTTGTCTAAATGAATATGTGATAATAGGCTTTTCTAGAGTTCTGAAGAATATTGGGTGAACAGAATACAACCATTAGCCCTTCAGATGCAGTTTAACAAGACTAAAAAAGAGCTGATAATTCATTAGTTTACACGTGTAATTTGAAAAAGAGACCAAGTATTTGTCACCTATTTAGAATAAGATCATGCAACAAAATCCCTACTTTCACATGTCAAATTCAAGCTTTAGCCCAGTGGTATCACTTTACCACTTTAAGTGGTTTCAAATAAACAGCAGGCTTTTACTGAACTTCCACAACACTGCAGTTTTTGTAATATCCTTTAAGTTACCTTTTGTCACTACAAAAAATAAAATGTGTGTAAAGTTATCAAAATGTTAATAAAATATACTTAAAATGCATACAATCATTTTGCTTTCTTAGTCTTTAAATTATGAAAAAGTCAATTAATTTTAAGTAATTTAATTTATTTGTAAAATAATTCCCCAAGTCATTTGAATACAGCCATTAACTAACGTTGAAAGCACCACAAACATATAAAGCCATCATTTAAATATAACTGTGTAATCGTTGACACAATATTCCCAGTTACGCACACGAGTAGGCATGTCTTGCCAAAGTGCCTTTATGAATTACGTTATGAAAGAGGCAAAGAAAGCCCACCACAACCACATAGTTCACATGAGTTTCACCCCCCCCCCCCCAAAAAAAACATACACGTTACGTCAGCATTGACTGCAAGCACCTCTGTATGGATACATGCCACGCATTCATGCACCAATTTGTATACAACAGATGACTGTTGTCAAGAGATAATCGCAGTCTATGTCCGATTTTGCAGGGAGAATTTATCCTGAGCCTAATTCTTGGAATCTTATCACTGACCACAAAAATGACTATTGTGACTTTCACCATGCAACCACCAGCTCCCTCATCCAGGAGACAGATTTTATGCCTACTGACAAAAATACTCATTTCATAACTCACATATGCTCTCTAATGAAATAAAGTACAATGGCTCTGCAAAAAAGCTACTTTGGTAAAGCACATTAGTGATGGCCTCTATGGTGAAGTATAAGGGCACAGTTTACGAGATTTTACTGCTATATTATATTGTGAGGTGTAAGTAATGCCATCCACCACAGACACCACACTCTAAACCGTTTCTTTTTCTTGCAAGGCTGTTGTATGAAATTGTATTAGAATGTTACTGAGTGGATATAGTTATATTTATATATAAAAGTAATGACAGTTCTAATCATCTGTGGTGTTGTGTCAGTCTGTCAATTGCTGACTTCATGACTGCTGAAGTTATGTCAGTCATCAATACATCAAAGCATCAATAGGTTATATACTGATCACGTAATAAGATAACAATCTGTACATAGCTTTAGTATATTTCTGCAATATAATACAATATAATGTGTGTGTAAAATCTTAACTTATGTTGAAATACCAAAAGCTCTGCTGAATGCATAACAAAGTAAGCTAACATTACATATTAGCTTACAAAAAGCATTCATATCCTGTCAAATTATTTTCTTAAAATACAAACCATGCCCGGGAATGGGGAAGAACTTTTAAATAAAAAGCTTTCGGACACAAATCCCATGAAACTGACTAGTGAGGTCGTTACCGAGGTAGTTAGGTCAGGGATTTATCCTTTATATTAATCAAAACAATTTGACAAGAAATATTTTAAACGCAGGCAAGCAAGAAGAAAACACAGAAACGCAGGAGACACTGCTGCGAAAAAAAACATTAACTGCGTTTCCTCAGACTCATGACAGGGACTGTCAACAAACGCTGCGCACTGCAATGCTTACAAAATATTTGGATTTGACTGTTGTTAGTTGACTGTAAACACATTTGCTCATGTTAGCTGTGGCCATTTATCTGCTTTTAATTTAGAGGGGGTACGCCATTTTCCAAATTGTTTTTGTTGTCTAGCTAGTTAGCTTACTTGCTGTTAGCCAACCATAGCTTTCTCACTGGCCAGTAACGTTAGCCTCCCAACCACTTTAAGAAAAGCACATAAAAACAACAGGCTCGACTAGCAACATAAAACAAAAGGGAATACAATGGTTTAACAAGCTAGTCGTTGCATTGCTAGATAACGTTATAAAACTCAAATGTTGTGCTGGTTGGCTAATGTTATTTAATGGGGAGTAACGTTAGCAAACACTAACGTTAGCTTGCTTATACTGTTAGCATTCCACCCATTTAGCTGTTACCTATCACAAAGTCAAATGCAAGCCACGCCAGACGCTTGCTAATGCCACCACATCAACACATAAGAAAAATAGCTGGACTCGGTAAGACGTGACACAGGCCTGCATTTCTGCATTCCCTTAGCTATCAAACATCATCGACATTAGCTGGAGCCAGCTAGCGACAGCGCTAGCTAACGTTACTCCCCGATGACAACGGCGCAAACGTTAGCGTTAGCCAGTCTGCCAGCAGGAAACCACAACTTGTCGATTCATGTCAAGTACGCTACCTGAGAGCCAGACGATGTTTAGAACTTTAAATACCACCGCTGTAGTATTTACACACGGAACCCGGGACACTGTGGTGAGGTGGTGTTGGGGAACCAAGAAAAATAATTTCAACAATCCCGTCACGTCTCCCCCTTTCTTTCTTCTCGCAACTTCCTCTTAGAACCAAAACACAAACAAGCGCTTCCGCCCCCCGGCCACGTCACACAGCACGTCTGCCCTGCACAAATGAGTTTCTCAGCCAATTAGCTACCAATAAAACCAAGTAAGTTTTAATGATAATAATTTATTTAATAATAATACTAGTCCATAAAATATGTTTCGACATATTATGGGCTTGCTTTGTATGTACATTATTATTGGCCTAATGTTTGCATTTATGTTTAAAATATATTGCACAGTTATATATTTTGATAATATTGCATTGTTTAATAGCCACATTGAATATCTATAGATATAGCCTTGGAACCATATACATGCCTTCATGTCGTTTGTATAAAAAGGAACAAAACTCTCAATCAGAATCAGGTGGGAGATAAGAGAACACTGTGTGATGTGTCCATAATCTGTGAACATTGAAAAATAAAAGTGAAAATTAGTTATTGAAAATTTGATTAGTTAAATTCAGAGGTAAAAAAATCAGACACATAATTTCAATGCAAATGATTTACTTCCATAATATATATAATTTTGTGTAACAGAAATATCCCAGAAAACAGGTAATCTTCCTGGAACCTTCCCTAAAGGTTCCTGTTTGGATATATTTCTGCAGCCTTTAAAGAACTTTCTCAGGACATTTACCGAACCTCTGGGGAACATTCCCTGAAGGTTCCCAGACAGTTATATTTGTGAAGCTTATATGTGCGGTGTAGTTAAGATTGAAAGGGGGACATTTACATACTTAACTTTAATTAATGAACCGTTGATGGAGTTATTGTGAGTCAGTTATTGTGAGTCAGTGTGACTCAGTGTCAACGCAAAACTTAATGCGGAGTAATGCACAATTTATTTCTAGGTAACGCAAAAGTAGTTCAGAAAAAAATCCCACTGTGACCTTTTGTGGGCTCCATATATAATCTTATGACCTTTCATGATGAACCTTTTGATTTATCCCATTGGGGTGATCAGAACCTAGGATGGGAACCAGTGATTAAAAGAGCATTGTAGGTAAGAGTGATGTGATGTTTGTATAAAATACAGTGAAAATGGAAAGTGAAACAAGTATTTTGTAACAGCTGTTCGCATAATCTCAGATCAAAATTTGAGATTACATGAATAAATATAGGTCCCCTGTATCTAGAACCACATGTGTTCTCTCACTGGCCATAAGACCAAGCTTGAAATGTATCACATACGTGAATATTTACTTACGCAAAAGGTTGATGAATGATGAATGTGCCCTTATATTACAGCTGGCTGCTATGACAGGATAGAACTGTAGTATAACAACAAGCCAAGAGGTGGCGGGATAACAAAATTCATCTCGGAGTTTAGGCGAAGAAGAACAAAGCTCCGCACTGCTCCTTCGTCTCTTCCGGATAAGGCCTTATCAGCACATTTTATTTAATGTGTAATATATATTTTTATCTCGTGTCAGTGTTGTGCCATATTGTATAACAGGGACACCGCAACACTTTGTTTATCTAACGACTGGCAGTTTTATATAGCTCGCAAAGACACCTATTGAACAAACTGAGCGACATCCAGTCATGGAAGAGGAGATAGTGGAGACACCAGAGGAGCAACTGGCAAAGCAGCACCGCAAGGAAAAGAAAGATATGCAAGGTAGCTAACCTCAGCTGTTTTCACTCCTTGTATGTAGTTAAAATGTAACCTGTTGCTTTATTTCTTGGAATTTAGCACAATCTAGCCACTAGCAAGCCAAGTAGTAGAAAATGTCATTTCACAGTAGACAAATCTGAGGAAAATGTGGGACCCATTACTATAATAATAATAATAATAATAATAATAATAATAATAATAATAATAATAATGTTATAACTCTTAGGTATTTACCAGCCCATGTGTGCAGTGTGTTTTTCACTAGTAGCTCACAGGGTCATTGATGTCAAAAAAGTGTTTTTCATCAGCTGTCAAAGGCAAAATACAAGCTGGGCCATGTTATGTAGGCTATATTATTTCAACTCAAGGAGAGAGATGCAGCAGCAGTTTCCTACCACATATGATTTATGGTTTATTTTAATTTCACAATTTATTTTCAGGTTCAACTTTTCTAACCAACATCCAGCACCATCTGAGAGCTGTATATAGTGTGTGTAGGCTTTACTGAAATATTGTTTTGTGAGACAATCTGCTCCTGTGCTTCATTTTCAGCTAAAATCCAGAGCATGAAAAATGCAGTCCCCAAAAATGACAAGAAAAAGAGGAAACAGTTGACAGAGGAGATTGCCAAACTAGAGGCTGATCTCAGCCAGAAACATGAAGAGGAATTCAGGCAACTGAAATCTACAGCTGACACAAAGGTAAATGTCTACATTCAGATGACTGACAAATATCATGTTTATGCATTAAGGATTTTACATTATCTGACATGGCTGCCTTAAAGAGACGTATGCAAAGTATGCACAGAATGCATTTTTTCACATTTGTATCTCAGTATTCATGCTTACGTGAAGTCTGTTTATTAGATAAAGTCAATTTGCAACATAACCAAAGCTCTCCTCACTCAATTTTACAAGGTGGTAGAGGTGTTAAATGGAGTGGAGACCATGAAGATGGAGGATGGAGAACAAGATGAGGTGAAACAGCCACGCGTGACCAAGGCCCAGAAGAGAAGGGTGAGATACAAGTTCCATCTCAAATGTGACAATTTTAAGTGCTGTTTGTTATTGCCCACAGCAATATAACTGTCATTCATTGACATAGTCAGTAAACAATTGAAGAAGACCTCTTCAGACTAATAATCTATCATCCTATAATCTATGTCAGTACCTTAGACAGCAGTATGATTATTGGTTATTAACATTTCATTTATAATTGGTAATATCTGTGCTGGTTTTTCCTTTTTGTTTCAGTCATGGTCCCAAGTACTAATTACATAGATTTTACTTAAATGATCCTCTCCAGGACAAGAAGGCTGCCCAGGAGAAAGAACGGGAGAGCAGGATAGCAGAGGCCGAGGTGCAAAACCTGCAGGGTGCGAGGCACCAGGAGGGTTTGATGCTGGCTCAGAAACTCGCCCAGAAACAGCTTCAGATCAAGGAGATCTCTTCCGATGGCCACTGCATGTACCGTGCCATTGAAGATCAGCTGGCACAGCGATCAAAGGTACATATTGTTGTATTAAGTAGCTGTATTATAGCTGTAGTTTGAATACCTAATCAGAAATGTGATAAGCAAAAGTGTACTGTCTACACTCCTTGCCACTGCGCTGTCTAGAGTTGCTACAATTGAAAATTTGCACAACGCTGCTCTGACAAAGTTTATATGCTATTGCTAAAGTTCATACACAGAGAGTAGATATTCTGTTCTGTTTTATTCTAGCCTGGGTTAATCATGAGTGTGAAAGAACTGCGGTCCCGCACTGCTGAGCACATGAGAAGCCATGCTGATGACTTCCTGCCTTTCCTCACCAACCCCAACACTGGTGACATGTACACAACAGGTAGCACGTCTATGTTTGCTTTGGTTTTCAGAAACAATCTGTCATAGGTATGAGTATATTAATGGTATCCATAGATATTCCATATGGCATGTTTTTAGAAGGTAATTCTGTGTATGCACAGTATTCATGCACGTGTTTGTGTGTGTGTGTATTGGTTTCCAGATGAGTTTGAGAAATACTGCAGTGATGTGGAGCACACAGCGGCTTGGGGTGGACAACTAGAAGTGAGTTGTGAAAGTTCTGTCACAGATACACTGTGCTGTTGCTCCTTGTACTTTTCAATAATGATTTTCTTTTTCGTGTCTTTTCCCCAACAGTTGCGAGCTTTGACCCAAGTTCTTCACTTGCCAATAGAAGTGATCCAGGCCAACTCCTCATCTATAAAAATTGGGGAGGAATTTGATAGTGAACTCATCACCCTTGTGTACGTTGTATATACGTTGTTATGTCTTCTAGGGATTCAAGTTGTATTAGCATAGGTTTAAATATAATCTGTAATTATGTAAAATAAGCGTTTATGAAAGGCTCAATAAATAGAGCATGCTGTTGCTCTCATCAGTTAAGATCAATGTCAACTTGAGTAATTGATATTCCAAACATGGGCTGTACTTGTTCATGAGGGACATAATATGGCAGGTTTGGATCCTCATTTAAATGTTAAGAAATTGATAATGTCATGGCTATCACACAGCACACTAAAGCAAGCATAGACACACAACATTGTACAACTCTAATCTATGCATAAACTATATTAAATGACCTAAATATATTTTCTCATTGTTTGCAGCTATATGCGTCATGCCTATGGACTCGGAGAGCACTACAATTCTGTGGAGCGGCTAAAGGACCCAGCCAATGCAGAGGACAGCTGAGAGACCACTCAGTCTAAACCAATATGTGTAATGCAGAGAGTGTTCAAGCCACTCACACCAAGGGCCCATAAATACAAATGTATTTGGAAGGAGACCCCTCCCCCTCCCTTTGAAGCTGAGGTTAACTGAGAATGTTGCTGTTTTCAGAATGGGTTAACATATCATTATGGTGCTTTCTGTTTAGAAGTCAAAAGATATCAGTGGGGAGAGTGAAATCTAATAGAATTCGTCATTTCTGACACCAGTATCATTGTGCTAATGAAAAATAGCATAGAAAGGAAATTAATGTGTTAATGATTTTACACTGGACACCCTTCAGCCCATTTTAGAAAGCAATGCATGCATGTCACTCAACCAAATGTCAGCAGAGTCAGCAAGGGGTTGTACTTTTGCCATGGTCTTGGAATGAACTGAATTGTTGAACTTGTAAATCATATCAGTGTAACATAAACATATACAATACTAATAAGGTATGTTACTTCTTTGTTTTTAATATTGTGTGAAAAACAGTATTCATTCATTTTAAATGAATAACAGGAGACTGAAAAATGGCCTTAGTTCTTTAACTTAAGGTGATCATCTGAAGCATACGCACATACATTCATTTTGTTTAGCAACAATTATCTGTATAAAAAGATGAAGAAATATCTGCACATAAGTGCCTCAATCAGTCCAAATTCTTTCATTCTACACAGACATTTTGACCACAAATGGTCTCCCTCAGGTTAATTGAAGTTGTCATTTTCATACAGTAAAGTAAGCCTATGGTAAACTATACACACTGGCGGCCTACAGAACATATCTGTAATCAAACACTCATTAAATACTGTTGTAAAATGCCAGTGGTGGAAAGTACATTAACTTAAGTACTGTACTGTAGACATTTGAGGTACTTGAACTTTGCTTTGCTATTTCTAGTTTATGTTACTTTATGCTTATTCTCCACTACATTACAGAGGGAAATACTGTACTTTATACTTAATTACATTCATTTGACAGCTATACTTACTAGTGGTGTTTTAGTTTAAGATTTAAACTACAAAACCTATGTTAAGTTTAGAAAATATGATTTATTCTGATATAGGCCACTGATGCACCATACTGTCAGAACTGTATGCAGGGAAAACAAGTCTGTCTTTTTTATGTTTTTCATCTGGTTTATATCCTTGGCAAAACAAGCAAAGAACAAATATATCAGGGCTCCTTCTGCCTTTCTTATTGTGGTAAAGAACAAAACAAAACATAGACCCTCCAAGGTGCATGCTGGTGATATATCTGCTTGCCAATATAAACCTGAAGTGACTGTAGTGCTTCCCAATTTTTACAAAGCAAAACACAGACCTAGCAAAAGAAAATACAATTTATATAACACTCAAATAATCCTACACTACCCAACAGTATATTAAGAAATTAAACGTAAAGTTGAACGCATCAGTAATAATAATCCAATTATAGTATATATCATCACTCCTAAGTCATTCCCCATAATGAAATAATTAATAATTAAGTACATTTCATTTATCTGATAATAGCCTTCCTGGAGTTTTATATTGAGGTAGGCTTTGCTACTTTTACTTAAGTGAAGGATCTAAGTAGTTCTTCCACCACTGGGAAATGCTGTGCAGTCAGAATTGAATTGGGCAATCAACAAACTGAAGCACGTGGAAACATCCTGCTATATTCAGCTGCCACCACTAGAGGTCGCTACTGCCTCAACGCAGATCCTCATTGACAAGTCAAAAAGCGTCTTGTCGCCATGGGAACTTGAACGTGAGCGCTTGACTTTGTTTTGTTTTTTTGCAAAGATGGTTATATGTGTTAGTTTTCCATCTTGAATCTCTCGTTCCAGTGTCGTTTTCTTTCCATCCCACGTCTGTTGTTGCACAAGTCTGCCATGGAGTCAGTGGTTAGAGCTTTATATGGTAAAGGGACTTCTTTAAACATGAGTTCGAAGAAAATAACGGAGGTTCCCAAGTGTGTTTCCAGATTAACAAACCTCTCGGTTCTCCTGTTAAACAACAACTCCATCAGCGTCCTGCCTGCCGAGCTGCTCTCTCTACAACACGTGAGTCTCTTCCGTTTGTTTCCGCTCACCTGTTTGCTGGAACATTTCCAAGATAACTCTTTAAATGTTTTACACACCACGCAGATTTGTGATTAAACACTTTTCCTTATGCAATGTCTGCAAGCTGGTTAAGCTGAATTTGGGAAATAATGCCTTGAAGGAGGTCCCCGCTGTTTTGGGCCATCTGGAGTCCTTGAAGAAACTGTATCTGTTCAGCAACCAAATTACAGCAGTGCCACCTGAGGTGATAGGTAGGTTCTCACTGTTCTGCATGATTAGCACCGGATTTGCTAAAATTAACCCCTTTATTGCCATATTTCTATTTGACAGTTGGCTTACAAAACCTTGTTGTGCTCAATCTGAACCACAACCAGATTCATAGACTTCCACCAGAGATTAAAAGGTAGGCTACGTTTATGGCACCAAGATCTCTGTACCTGCAATAATAGGCTCTGAAGTGATGTAATATTTGTACATGCAAGGCTAAATTAACTTAGTTATTGACTGATAAACTTGAAATGGTCAAATGATGTTTATAAATGCTAATGTCTACATGTTAAAAACACAAATGCCTGTCTTTCCCCGTTAGTTTGAGTAGGCTTCAACATCTCAGTCTGCTGGACAATAAGCTGGAGGAGGTCCCTGTTGAGTTGGGTCATCTCGCGAGGTTGTCTGAGATAAACTTGACTTCCAATAATTTGTCCTGGCTACCTCAGCAGCTTTACCAGTGTAAAGAACTAACCAAGTTATATGTAGCCAGAAACAAGCTGACCAGCCTACCAGAGGTGGGTATTCACTCATGTGATTTTTAAATGCATAAAAAGAAAAAAAATAGTTTTTCTCAGTTTAAATGCTTTATGCAAATGAAAATGGGATCATTTCAAATTAAACTGCCATTTCCTTGAACCTACTGAACACAAAGAATATGATTTCATTATTTAAATGAGATAGCTTTTAAGATATTAAGCAACATCCACATAATATATTATATGCTGTCACAGTCAAGTTCTAACTTCAGCTTTACCTTTTTACAGTACAATGTGGTCAGCTACATAACCAAACACATGCCTTACATTTCACCCAGGGAATTAGAGCACTGGCAAAACTCCAAGTTCTAGATGTGGCTGGGAACAAGTTGTCCATGTTCCCTGTTGAGGTACAGTAAGCAGTGTTAGCTAAATCGGCAGCACAGTGCTGTGCCATAGTGAAATCTAAAAAAATATGGAATTACAACTTCACTGTATGACACAGGACATTGCTCTGTGTAGTTTCACCTGCTGCCCCTGAAGGAGCTTTATTATGAAGGCAACAGGTTTGTGCGCTGTGAGCCGATGCCGTCAGTGCAGGATGTGGAGGTGCTTACATTAAAGGTAACTGAAGTACAGCAGACTGAACAACACTTATCATATTTGTCATCCACTATGTAAGATATCTCACCAAATGGCTTTGTGTTTATTCAGTAACATTGTATTTGGTGTATTTATACTTAATTATTCCCGTTTCATCTTTGTTTCCCAGGAACTGGTTGCCAGATTTGTCTTGCGGGAGGACAGAAACAGATTCTCTCTGGTCCACAAGATGCTTCCCTACTACCCACTCCTGGCTGCCCTGTTGGCTAATGGCAGCTGTTGTGCGCTCTGCTTTGGTCCCTTCCTCACCACCTGGCTGGAGTGTGTGCACTTTGTCAATCTGAAGAAGGTGTGAAAAGACTTTCCTAAAGATTGTGATTTTAACAATATGACACTTAGTAAAGCATATATGACTGCATTAATACTGTTCTGAAATAGGATAAATATCTAGCGGCTCATGTAATTAAATGTGTTTTATTGTCATGTTTATGTGTGTTACAGGGCATGAAAATGAAGAGTTCGCTGACTATTCCAGTGCGCGCCCTTCTTTGTTCATACAAGTGCTTTAATACAAATGGACACTCCTTCTATGGTGTTGCTGTAAGATAAATACAAGTTCAATAGAAAGGTGCTATTCGTGATCTCTGTCTCTATCCCATCTAATTCCTTTTTAAACTAAAACTGTGAACACAGATCTTTTAATACACACATTTAACAATAGACCTCACCAAGACAGTGCAATTCTTTCTGTTGTTAGATGGAGTTAAAGTATATTGATATGGTGCTATGATATGCAGTAGATTATGTTTTTGTCCTTAAGACATCTCACAGATGGCATTTGACTCTGTGGTCACTAGGTGGCATCAAATGAACATTGAAAATTGTCCGTCTAGTTGGACCCTGTTTTAATGCCTTAATACAGGCTTCAGTTCTAAGCACGTAGAGTATATTTATGCTGTGTGCCAACCATAGCTTTCATACAATCCAGAGTAATAGAATAAACATTGCAACAGCTGAAAACCAGGTCTGTACATGGTGACTTTGCTTACTTTTGTGTACTTGTGCGCCCCTTACACAAAACCTTTGTATGTCAATACCTGGATTAACTACAGTGTTTCTTTCACATTGGTTGGTCAGTGCAAGTATGTAATATATAATTGGCATGTATGTTCAACATAAAGCCTACACGGAGGCTCAACCATTACAGTTAAATTTCATTTTAAAATATTGCATTTTGTATTGCGTTAGACTGACAGAATGATCATAAAGTGGAATCAGCACCTCTCTAAAACAGTTTTAACAAATACTGAACATTATGCTCTCTGTATAACAGTAGGATTTATTGCAGTACTGTTTATTATTATATTATTAGACTGCATTAGGTCTAGCTAGGTGTACCTAATAAACTGGCAACAGAGTATATAGTCCCAGTAAAGTCAGACATTGCTGACAAAATTCTAGTAATACCTGAATGAAAAATTTACTAGAATATATTTCCTACACATATTTTGGCTGTGTAAATCTGGTGAGATCCTATTCCCTTATCAGTTCTGATCAAGCTGTACTGAGACTCCATAGCTGCCCCATCTCTATCCTCATCTCCAGCCAGTGGCATCTGTTCCAACCTGCCAGACAAGAGAGAGATAGAGAGGGAGAGAGGGAGAGAGAGAACTTCATTTCTAGCAAATTAATTTCCCATCCATGCCTCCAGAGCAGCTCATTCGCTAGCTGCTGCGGCCGCTGCTGCGTGTGTCTACTGAGTCGGAGCCTCATGCATAAGGCATCAGGTTTAATTGCAAACCCAGAAACTAATGACTTTGGACTGGTTAACAGCAGGGGAGCCATACATCTCAAGCAAACTGAATGAAAAATCAGCTCAGAGGAGAGAAAAAAAGGAGCCTAGTCCCTAATTGATGAATAATTGAAGCGGCGAGCTACAGGGCATAATTGTGACATTTTGTTTCAATCAATTTCCAAGTGGTGTGGGCGAAAGTGCACTTAAAGGGAAAAGGCAATGACAAAGAATGAGAAAAAAAGAGAGAGACAGAGAGAGCAGTTGGTGATGGAAATGGACATTGGGTCTTCCGTCAATGCAATGACATTTGCTGGGGCAAAGGACCAGACTCATTCAAACACAAAATGACTTTTCTCTCTATCTCCATCTCACTTTGTAGGTTTTCTGTCAAACTCCTGTTACCCCGCTTTTAGGTCACTTTTTCACTCCCAGCCAATGGATCCATATCCTTTTAAAATTATTCTTTTGCTCATTTTCACTTGCCTTATTCATTTTTGAAAAGTCAATATCAAAGCTACTGTCCATTTACAGCACAGACAAACTAAAGTGAGGCTGCCATTTGTTTAAGTGGATGTGTTTGTGTTTTCAGCAAAGCCTGAATTCCTTTTCCAGTTGGCTTAGTTAGTTAGAGTATGAGGGCGTAGGGCCAAGTCAGCCAGTGTGGTGGAACTAAACACCACACCAGTCTGTCTTGGCCTTGTTGGCGTGGAGTGTACAAAGCCTGAGGGTCAGGCAGACAAAGAGAAGCAGTCAGGGCCACAACACCATCTGAGCTTATGCATTTTCCCTACATAGTATGGATTTTGGTGTAATTAGTGGGAATGCTGATTCAGCATTCACACTATTGTTATCCTGTTCTTTATTTTTCTTTTTCTTCTTCTTCTTATTCTACTTCCGTATGTTTTTTGCTGGCCTACTACTTCAGCATACTTTCAGCTACAGAAACCATTCAACTATCAAAATGTTCAGCTCTTTAAGGACATGTGTGCTTGTATTTATCTTTTTAATACATTTTATACTTTTTAAAATATTAAGCTTTTTTCAAAAAAAATTTACAATGTAAGTCAATGGAGAACCCTCTGTAACTTGCTCTACTTTGAAATGCTTCTTCTTCCGCATACTTTTGAGCTACAGACTCCATTTAAACAGGTCACAAGATGTTCAGCTATTAGACTTGTATTCAACTTTTTGATATCTTTTACAGTTTTTTTATAAATCACAGTTTTAGTTTTATGCTTTTTTCAGTCCTTTTCTGAGTTTATAATGGGTGTGTGTGGGACGGAATGTTTAAAGCTAGAGTGGGTGACATCATCGCCTAGAGTGCAGTTTTGATCTCTGTGCTTTTTAACTGTTAGTTAATTCAAACCTTCCTCTCTCTCTCTGTCTCTCTCTCTCTCTCAATTCAGTTCAATTCAATTAGCTTTATTGGCATGAATGTAACAATGACAATATTGCCAAAGAGTCAGGCAATAATGACATTAAAACAATAATAATATAATATAAAAAATTAAAAATTAAAATAAACAGGTTTCATAAAAAAACAAGAAAATAGCAAAAACCTAAATACACATATGTGAATGTGTGTTGAAGTTGTGTGTGTGTGTGTGTGTTGATTTTGGTGTAACAAAGACAATATTGCCAAAGCATCAGCTAAAAATAACTCTCTGTGTCTGTCTGACTTCTGTTTTGTGACTTCATCAACTATAGATAGATAGATCGATAATAGATAAATAGATTTATTTCATGGCCACTCATTAGTTGTGGCATTAAAAGAATAGTCAGGGGATCACCAAAGCCAATAGACAGTGTGAATAAAGGTATATGTCTTCAAAGAATCACATTAAGTAGATTTTCAAGAGTAGTGATTTTGATGACAGAATTTCCGAGTGTACTTGAACGTCTCAATCAATACCAACTGCGCAACGCCGGTGCTCAGTCATTCTGTTCTGACTTCTTTCGTGGTAAGTAACGGCTGCTGTTTCCGCTAACTAAACATTATAAATACAGTTTGGTGTTTTAAAATGACACAAAATGAGGTTATGGCTAATACAGAGTTCAGACGTTACGGGGAAGAAGAACTACTTGCTTCATGTGGCAAAGTCCACATATTTAGCCTTAGCTTAATTATAGCAAGCACTGCTCGCGCCGCTAAACGCTAGCATTGTTGCTAATGCTAATTTTAGGGCACAGAACAAGAACAAAGCCATAGATAACGGGTTATTTCCACTAAACAGTAAGCCTCACCATTTTACTTACTCACCCAACCACCATAATACAGGTGGCAAGCTTGGAAATGGAAATGAATATGAATCCATGTGCGTGCACACAAAATATAAAGAAACCTTCCCATCTTGTTTCCTCTCTTAGGAAAACAGAAGAACATTGGTAGACATCTGCAGTGGTAAGTATAGAAAGATCTAAAGTGAAATTAACAGACAACGTAACTTTGCTTTACATTTTTCCTGAAATTCACTATAAAGCAACCCTTTAGTTCCAACCTGACACCGAAATGTAGGAACAAGTTTTGAGTGTTAAGCCACCTGGTTACTTTCAAATCCCATTCAAGTGTGAACTACACCTGAACGTGTTTTATTTTGTGTATGTTGTAATGAGCATTGTAAGAGGCAATAAGACCTGAATTTGACTTGTTCACAACCAAGTCAGCGTTTGCCATTACAAAACAAAAAACCTGCCTTGGCATCACTGACAGGTTGTTGCCAGAGGTGCACCCAAAGGCATTTGGGGCANATTTAGATAGTGTATTTAGCGTTAGCTTAATTATAGCAAGCACTGCTCGTGCCGCTAAACGCTAGCATTGTTGCTAATGCTAATTTTAGGGCACAGAACAAGAACAAAGCCATAGATAACGGGTTATTTCCACTAAACAGTTAAGCCTCACCATTTTACTTACTCACCCAACCACCATAATACAGATGGCAAGCTTGGAAATGAATATGAATCCATGTGCGCGCACACAAAATATAAAGAAACCTTTCCATCTTGTTTCCTCTCTGAGGAAAAGAGAAGAACATTGGTAGACATCTGCAGTGGTAAGTATAGAAAGATCTAAAGTGAAATTAACAGATAACTTTAAGTTTTGAGTGTTAAGCCACCTGGTTTCTTTCAAATCCCATTCAAGTGTGAACTACACCTGAACCTGTGCATTGTAAGAGGCAATAAGACGTGAATTTGACTTGTTCACAACCAAGTCGGCTTGGGCCATTACAAAACAAAAAACCTGCCTTGGCATCACTGACAGGTTGTTGCCAGAGGTATATGGAGTGAATATAGTCTCATTAAGATTTGTAACTGAAAAACCAAGATTTGTAATAAATATGTATATTTTACTTACAGATTTTTAACTTCAGCTTCACAGATCTGGTCCTTTTCGCTTTCAAAAAGCTTCCTGCGCATTCAAATGTCTTTGTTTTCATTTACGGATCAGGTTACTTTCGCTTTCGGGGTTTTGAGACTGTATTCTCGCTGTTTGGGCTTCACAGATTCGTAAATGCATGCTGCGTTTAGGTGCTGGTGGAAAACTGGGACATCTGGACTTTCAGCGAATTTGTGTTTAATTTCACAGTGGGAAAGACGTTTTTCTAAATAGACAGAATAGCTCGTCACCCCTTGACTAGAGCACATACATATATGTACCAACCATAGACTCTATACAGCAACCTATAAATGTAAATATATGGTTTAAGTAAGCTACTGCTAGGTGGTAGAGTTGTTCTTCTGCTGGGAAACAGCCAGTCCAGGCAAAAATGAATCGAATCTGTGAAGCCCAAACAGCGAGAATACAGTCTCAAAACCCCGAAAGCGAAAGTAACCTGATCCGTAAATGAAAACAAAGACATTTGAATGCGCAGGAAGCTTTTTGAAAGCGAAAAGGACCAGATCTGTGAAGCTGAAGTTAAAAATCTGTAAGTAAAATATACATATTTATTACAAATCTTGGTTTTTCAGATACAAATCTTAATGAGACTATATTCACTCCATAGAGGTACACCCAAAGGCATCTGGGGCAATGGGCATTAGAATTAATCTGAATATTTAGCTTACACTAGCCACAAATCTGAGAAACTTTGAAAATAACTGAGGTAATACATGACTGAAAAGAGTTGTGAATTGCTTGTCTCTTATGACGAAACTGAAAATCCCCCCCTCTCTCTCCCTTTGCACTGCTTCTGGCCTCCTCCTCCTCTCTACCTTACTGCTGGCCATCAGTGTTGGTGAGTCCGTGGCGACTGAACCGTAAGTTCACACACAAATGAAAATTCTGCTATGACCTGTGTTGCCTTGACGCCATAAAATTAGGCAGTTATTTGAATTAAAGCAGTGTGATGAAGTCGGAGAAGACAGATTTGCTGGGGACATCTACTAAAGTCGTAGTGAAACAATAACACTACTAAAACAGCCTCACTTAGTAGCTAAGTTTCATCATTTCACCAATATGGATACGGCAATATTCATAGGGGTGTTTGGTAAAAACAATATTCACATATTCAAAGGAAACGCCTTGAATGACTTCATTCAATATTTTTTTCTGAATCATCTGTCTAATGTATGTTTCTATTTTGTCTTACAGGTGTGCTGCTCTCCCTCTCCATCTCCNCTATCTTTACTGGCCTTCTATCCACTTTTGAGGATTTTTTTCTATCTTTCCTATCCCATCTACCCGCTCACCCCTTATTTTTGGGTTTTCTGTCTCTCCTGTCCCATCTAATAAATCTATCTAAATATTTGGGTTTTCTATCTCTCTATCCCTCTAATTCTATCCCGCTCTATCTACATTTTTGGAATTGCAATTTGTTGCAAGTTACCCTATTTTTCTGGTTCAAACATTTTTTCTGGATACGGTACATTTGGTGGTTTCCACTATTTTGACAGATTACTGGTATCTGTTTTGGATCTACAGGTTGATTGGTACCTGATCAGTCTTTTTATGGTTCTGAGCTTCTCTGCTCACATTTTCTGCCTCTCATGTCTCTCTCTCACTCTTGATTTGATCATTTAAATTGCCAATAATCTAATTTTTGTAATTGTCGATATTTTTCAAAGCATTTGTGAAGTATTAATATATATTTTATTTGGATAAATTAAAAATTCATTCAAATTAACTACATTATAAAGAAAAGTAGTCTTTTGACAAAATTGGTTTGGACATTAAATTGGAAAAAGTTCTTGCATAACAGAAATTATTCTGTTGTAACTGAACTATATTACTTTTATCACAAACATTGGACTGTAAAAATAAACTAATTCAAAATTGAACTTTGTAAATTTCCAAATACATAATTTGTTGTAACGTGCATAATTTAAGATAACACTGTATTGTTCAGAAACCTTATACATAAGAAACAATTAAAAACCATATTTTATACTATCAAAGAACTGTAGTTGTTCCTGAACTTGCTGCTGCTATTTGAGATCTGTAGGTTTGTACCTTGTTTTGATTGCAGGTATTTTCACACTTTACTTGACTAGTGTAAAGGTAATACCACCACATACATTGTATTAATTATTTTTTTAGTTCATTATTTGTACACACTCATATTGTTTTAATTATTCTGTGTAAGTGTTTTGTTGTTGTTTAACCTCATATAGTGAAATANATTTGGATAAATTAAAAATTCATTCAAATTAACTACATTATAAAGAAAAGTAGTCTTTTGATAAAATTGGTTTGGACATTAAATTGGACAAAGTTCATTCCAAAGACAGAAAAAAAACTTGCATAACAGAAATTATTCTGTTGTAACTGAACTATATTACTTTTATCACAAACATTGGACTGTAAAAATAAACTAATTCAAAATTGAACCTTGTAAATTTCCAAATACATAATTTGTTGTAACAAAGTGCATAATTTAAGATAACACTGTATTGTTCAGAAACCTTATACATAAGAAACAATTGGAGTTAAAAACCATATTTTATACTAGCAAAGAACTGTAGTTGTTCCTGAACTTGTTGCTGCTATTTGAGATCTGTAGGTTTGTACCTTGTTTTGATTGCAGATATCTTCACACTTTACTTGACTAGTGTAAAGGTAATACCACCACATACATTGTATTAATTATTTTTCAGTTTATTATTTGTACACACTCATTGTTTCAATTATTCTGTGTAAGTGTTTTGTTGTTGTTTAACCTGATAGAGTGAAATAAAAATACAGACATCTGTGAGGAGCAGCTGGATTTATTTGGAGTGGCTGTCCCTGCCTGCAGACCCAACGTTCTTCAGCTACCAGAAGCACTCCTCTGTCATCAGACTGCAGCAACTGTGTTCCTGATTTTGAATATAAACCTTGATAGATATACTGAATATTTATCAAACACTTAAAATACAGCTACCATAGCATTAAGTTATTATCTGCTGGTAAGTGCATACAGTTGAGGGTCAGGATAGCTCAGAGCTGGTTTTGGATTACTGGTTGTGTATTGGAGAATCAGGAAAATACTTGAATTGTATATAATTCTGTGGTGGGAACACTTCAACATGAAACTTTACTCGCACAGCGGGAGTCTTTCAGAGCTGCTCCATCTATACAAGGAGAAACTTAGACGTGAGACCACAACACGTGTTACTGGTTCACAATCAAGCAAAAGCACACAGAAATTCAACTGAGACCTGCAGTGAGAACACAGTAGTCATACATGTCGATTTTTCAGAATCCTGGAAGTGTAGGTATGCCTCTGAAGTTCAAGCCTGCCATTTTGGCCAGAATTTGCCGCAGTTGAATCTTCATACTGGAATGTATTACACCAAGGGTGAAAAGGCAGCATTTTGCACAGTTGCACAGAGTCTAAGAGACAAGATGCTGCAGCAATCTGGACATACATGGATCTGGTCCTAAAGGATGTTCAGACAAAATTTCCATCGTTTACCACTGTGCACTTTTGGTCAGATGGTCCCAGTAAGCAGTATAAGAACAGGAAGAACTTCTTCCTCCTTTCTGAGG